>JAOWBW010000316.1:0-229954 GCA_026119855.1 Campanula takesimana | reverse complement strand
CACATAATCACGTATACAAATCTAACTAAATGACATTAGATCAAAAGTATAGATGTGTAGCATGAAATCATAATGAATATATACATATTCTTCCAACTAGTCCAACTTAACCAAATGAGATCAAAACTTTAAATAATAGAACAATTAATGAAAGAACAACACAAACTCCCACTATACTAAATGTTATCAAAAGTTGTTACACCCATATGAGCAACATGCTCGTGAAACACTGAAGATGATAACTCTTTATAAATGGATCCTCTAAATAGAGTTTGTTTCTATTAAGGTTGTATCCTTTCGTTCATGTTGTACTCTTTTCTTATAACAAGATAATTAATGTCTAAATCCATAAACTCTTGTTAGAGTACAGAACTGCTACCTGATAGTCATTTCTTAATTGGTCTTTCGACACTTGTTTTGACAAATACAGTCCATTAAAACATATCAGCGCATATATTTAACTAATGTCGGAATACCCTAATGATCTCAAGATGATCCGACTTCAAAACATAGGCATGTAGTTCTTTAGTGTTTTGTAATACTTCTATCATTCTTTGGCTGCTACTTAATGTTCTTTCCGGATGCTTGGTATTGACCAAGCATCCCAACATTAAATGTAAGATATACATATACATTAAGCTTTCTACTGCTGATGTAAAGAGTGAATTTTCCTATACTTGGATTCAAAATTTACTTTTAGACACTGTTTGAGACTAAGAATGTCTCCTTTAAAATTAGGGTGTGTCATGTGGTTTACATTTTTGCATGCTAAACCTTTTGTTAATACCTTTCCATATGGCCTTTTGTGATAATCCTAAAACATCTCGTGAGTGATCACGGTGAATTTGGATTCTTAATACAAAGATGCTTACCAAGATCTTTCATTTCAAATAAGAAATTTCTAGTTTCCTTAATAAGGTCATATCATTACTAGCAAGCAAAATCATCATCCGTATATAAGACCAAAATTATAAATTTACTCCCACTGAACTTATGGTATACACAATCTTAATCAAGATTCTTTCAAACCAATAAAATAACTTGATTAAGTACCATTGATGAGAAAACTTGCTTGAGTCCACAAATGGATTTCTTTAAATTCACAAACTAATTGCTTAGTTTGATCCAAATCAACCATATATTCCTCAATGTCTCCATTAAGGAAAGTTGTCTTTATCCATTTGATAAACTTCAAGATCATAATATGCTATATGTGCCATAATGATCTAAAAGTGTTTTTAGAAGATACCGGAAAAATACTTCTTTATAATTAATGTCTTCCTTTTGAGTCAATCTTTAACAATTAGATGGGCTTTATATCTTCCATATTACCTTATGAATCCTTTTGGTCATAAAGATTAATTTAATCCCAATAGGTTTCACATCTTTAGGTAATGGGACAAGATCCCAAACGTTGTTATCCTTATAGATTTTAACCCTTCATTTATGACATTAATTTACTATATGAGAATTAGAACTATTAATGGTTTCATGGAAAATGAGAGACTCTCGATCTCCCCCTAAACCTAAGTATCCTTTATTCTCGGCAATATACACTTCATAATTATCCGGATTTGCACTTTCTTCTTACTCTATTGGATCTTCCAAAGGGCACCGGTTCTATCTTATTTTGAGGTTGTTGAATTTCCTTCTTATGAACAACATTTCTATGTTGTTCAATATTTATAGGGAAATCATATTATTTTGAATTGTATGTTCTTCTTGAATGTCAAGTTCAAAACTTGATATCCAATTGGAACTATGGAAAGTGGTATATAAATGGATTCCATACAAATGAATTCCTCTTCCTTTTCAAATTCAAAATATACTCCAAATTCTCCCACTAAATTCAACATCCTTAAAAGAACCTAGCATTTCTCGTTTTTCAAAACGTTCTAACTTTCGGGTTGTAAAATTTATATATCCCCTAGTTCACTCGGCTTACCCCATGAATAACTACTAATAATCTTACGTCTAACTTACCCTTATTAGACTTATAAAGTCTATCCTTATGCTAGACAACCCCATAAATGAATATGATTTAAGGACGAATAAGGAACACGTCCTTAAATCATTAAGGGTTTATATTAGTAGCCTTAGAGGGGCTTTAATGAGAATAAAGGTTGTGGCTTTAAGGTATCGCCCATAATGAGTGAGGTAAGAGAAGTATAAAACATACTTATTACCATATCCTTAAGGATTTCAATATGTCTCTATTACAATATCATGCTAGGCGTACCGGGCTCAATGTAAGAGAGATAATCCCACACTCTTTCAAAATAGCGAGTAAAAAGGACCTAGACGTTCCTTTTAACAATCATTCCAAAGATGTATACACCATCATGAATGACCCTAATGTTCTTAATAGTCTTCAAAGTTGATTTCCAACTTTGTCTTTATAAGACTTTTACAACGTCCAAACTCAATATTTTATGAAGCAATAAATGTATTCAAACTAAGAGTTAGTCATTTTGAACATAATAACTATGTTGACTTTCCATGAAGGAATAATTAATGGCCTACAAATATCCGAATGCATTAGTTCATTGAGACACTTGATGCTCTCGAGAGTACTATAATGTTTGTAAATTTACTTTAAGGCATTTAATGCAAAAGTATTTTCCAATTATCAAGTTTGTTTAAGATTTTTCTTTAACATAACTTATCAATTTTCCTCTTGGAAATATGACCCAAATGCCTATGCTTTAATAAAATATAAACTTTACTTGATAACTTTTGCTTTCTAGTTTTGGTTTCATTATTTAAGGGACACATTTATTGTTTGAATAATGTCAAGTAAATAAAGAACACTTGACAAAGTACTAGTACCAACAACCTTGGAATTTAAAATAAAAATCACATTTATAAAGATGAACAAAATAACCTTTTTTGTTCAATAGTGTGATAAATATCAAATTCCGTCTAAATGACGGTACAACAAATGTATTATTTATACAAATAACACTAAGCACTTTAACAATAACCAAAATTCCCGATGCCTTTCACTTCAACCGGATCCCGGCATCCATATAGATGAATCCTTCATCTTCTCCAGGACTTCGGTATTTCAGGTAATCCTACATAGACATTCATTATGTGATTGTTGTAACATAATTCAACCACTATGTATATGTAGGAATGAAACCAAATTAGCCTTTATAACAAATAATTCCAAATGACATACATTTCTTAGCACGCCAAGCGTGATACTTAGGGCAGTCGTACTTCATGTGAGTGAGGTCCTTGCAAAAGAAGCATTCCTCTTTATGTTCATGAGATGATCCCTTAAGCTTCTTTTTACTTGCAACCGCAATGTCCTTCCCTTTTCTCTTTGTCCCATGAGAAGAGGTAGATGCCAAACATCCCTCAATCATATCAAGGAATGTTTTAGCATCAACGTCCTTGGAGACACCGTCCAAAATGGTCTCCGGGACAACTATATTCATGATCATTAGGCTCACGCGGTTGGAACGTTCCCACTTCTCATTATTTAAGCAATCTTCTTGAGTGCTTATATCAGAAAGAGGAAGAGGAAACGGTACCCTTAATGCGTGATCTAAGTCCATATAGCCTAAGATCATCATCAATTTATTTTTCCAAGTTTTTAAAATTAGTCCCGTTTAAGCATCGGTAAATTACTCATAGCAGTAATCACGGATGAAGCAATAAGTAAATCTGTTGGGTTTGAGAACAAAAAAGAATGAAAACAAAAACATGAATAAGAAACTACAAAATGAAAAATGATTAATTATATCAACGAAATCCATCAATAAGACAATCAACATGACATCAAAAACTAATCTTTGGATTGCGAGTACTCATAAATGATTGCCTTAGGTAACAAGTAATTTGAACTTATATTTTAATAAATACTTAATCTTCTTTGGGCCGACATAAGTACCTAAGAAAATATCCTAATGTTCATTTTATTTGTTACCACATGAATGCCTAAGTTTAGTCAAATATCAAGATCTTCTTTGGAAAATTCAAGTCATTCACATATTAACTTAAACATCCAACACTTTACAATTTAAGGGTTTAAATAACGTAAATCACTTAGGCGACAATATTATTTAAACAATGAATAAAATTGTCAAAGCATATAATTAATCATAACTTTTTAGGTTTGAAATAATGTAGGTTTTGTTCCAAGGGAAAAACAAAATAGTGCAAAACTTAGAAAAGTCCAAAACCTGTGAACAGTAACTGCTCGGCCGAGTCTTATGAAGTGCTCGGCCGAGCACCTTAATCAGAATGTTTTGGTCAATTTGTCACATTATGCTCGGCCGCTCTAAACAAAACGCTCGACCGAGCTGCTCGGCCGAGCTGCTCGGCCGAGCTGCTCGGCCGAGTCATATGATGTGCTCGGCCGAGCACCTTAATCAGAAACAAATGCCTTATTTGACATACAATGCTCGACCGTGCAAAACCAAATGCTCGGCCGCGCAAGTCTTGGTCCGACCCCGGGCACCTAACCAAAGAACCCGACCGGTATTCAGAGAACCGGACCGAACTCGACCAAGGTCCGACCGGTTCATGCCATTTTTGGCGCCTGTTCATGTGCTCGGCCGAGCAAATCCAAAGACTCAGCCGAGCAGTTCGCGCCTTTTCATATGCTCGGCCGAGCAAAACAAATGACTCGGCCGAGCACCCCATTTTCTGCACTTTTTGAATTTGTTTAATTTATTCCCAAAGGCCATGAATTGCAAGTATATCCACATGGTATGTACTTAAAAAACATAAAACCATGTTATTTAGGGATAATCTTGCCTTAAAATTAATGGAATCAAGTGAGTAGATCCACATGGTATGCACGAAAACATAAAACCATGTTATGAAGGGATAGTCACACTTGAACCATTTAGTTTTAATGAAAAACTTTCAAACCTTTTCTGAATTTTAGATGATGATTATCAGTGCTCTATGAACGAATTAGAGTCCCTAATCAACATCAAAACTTAATGATTCAACAGGGAAAATGAATCAAAATTGAAAGTATACACTTTCCAAAAAAAAAAACTCAAACTTAAACTAAAGATGAGCGGGGCTCTGATACCAATTGTTGGAACAATTTTAATCCCTGAATGTCACACTCACTTTAGAATAGGATTGAGGAAGAGGGGAAGCGGAAGCGATAAATATATACCTGTTGAATCCATGGATGATGTAGGGAGAAATAAGATGAAGGAAGAAGAAGTAGGGAATGAAGATCTTCTAAGTAATAGTGACTTCTTAATCTCTCAAGTACTTCAATAATGTGAAGAGAATTTAGGAGAGATAACAAGAATGAATAGTTGTCTCTAGGCTTGATGGAAGGGCCTTTAAATAGGAAACATTGTGTCACTTCACCTAGGGACTACACCCTTTCAAGAAGCTTAGTGATATTATATTACCCTTTTGCCCATCACAATTAGGTAATTATATATCCAGAAATTCTACACATTTTATTATCAACTATACTTTATAAATTAACATTATAATCATAATTTTATAAATGGAAGTCTAAATGACTTGTGTTGCAAGCCATGTCCTTACAGTACAAATTAATTAAAGCAAGTATAATTATAGTAGTGATAATCCTATCTCTCCTAACATTTTTGTATGGTACAAACAATGTATAATGAAGTAAATCCAATGTATTTATTATGAAAATTGGTTTCTTTGTTTATTTTTCCTTAATCACCTTTTTTCTTTTTGGATATACTCTACAAAGATAACTTGATTATGTATGGGCATAAGTGTCATTTTCAGTTGGCAAAATGTCAAAACCAAGTGTCTTAATTTACACTCAACAACAGTTTCAATTAAGTATGCGTTGTATAATTACTGTTTTATTGGCACAACCAAACCACTCAATCCCAACAAAGAAACGCGTTTTGCTTCCCTCCCTCTTTTGGCTTTGCATTGTTCTTTCTCAAACCCCACATTTCAAAACTTGGTATAAATTCCAAACAACCTTCCCATTACTTCATCCACATCTCTCTCTCTCTCTCTCTCTCTCTCTCTCTCTCTCTCTCTCTCTCCCCTCACATTGCAACCTCTCATTTCTTCTTTCAAGCTCATATTAGTAAGGTGGTTATTCGAGTCAGTTTGTATAATACTAGCTCTGCGACCCGTGTTTTTCTTTTGAATCTGTAACAGAAAGGTGGTCTGTTCGAGTCAGTTTTGTGTAAGTTTCAGCACTTTCACACATACGAACACAAAATGACTACATTCTCTTCTTCCTTTGTCATGTTCATGGTGCTAACCTCTCTTTCCCTATCAACACAAAGAACCCCAAAGCCAAAACCACCTTCAAACCCCTCCTCACCAATCTCTCTCTCCTTCTCTCTAACCTCTCTTTCTCTCTCCCATCACTCCTCCAAATCAAAGTATCTCTCCTCTCTCACTTCATCACCACTACCCAAAGCCCAAAATGGTAATTTCACCAAGTCATCATCATTGCCAACTTACAACTTCAAGTCATCTTTCAAGTACTCAATGGCTCTGATTGTTTCTCTACCTATAGGGACCCCACCACAAGCTCAACAAATGGTATTGGACACTGGTAGTCAGTTATCATGGATTCAATGTCACAATAAGGCACCACCTAATCCACCTCCAACGGCGTCGTTTGACCCTTCTCTCTCTTCATCTTTCTCTATCCTCCCTTGTTCACATCCTCAATGCAAACCGGAAAATCCCGATTTTACCCTCCCTACTTCTTATGACCAAAAACATTTGTGTCACTACTCATATTTCTATGCTGATGGTACCTTGGCTGAGGGCAACTTGGTACGAGAAAAGTTCACACTTTCGAGTACCCAAATTACC
Source organism: Campanula takesimana (assembly GCA_026119855.1). Taxonomy (NCBI): domain Eukaryota; kingdom Viridiplantae; phylum Streptophyta; class Magnoliopsida; order Asterales; family Campanulaceae; genus Campanula; species Campanula takesimana. Next base: position 223,141 of record JAOWBW010000316.1, on the reverse strand, counting down.
CCTCCTTTGATCCTTGGTTGCGCAACGGACTCCGACGAGACCGAGGGTATTTTGGGAATGAATCTTGGACGGTTGTCATTTGCCTCCCAAGCTAAGGTCTCAAAATTTTCTTACTGCGTACCAATCCGCCAAAAGAATTCCCAAGTGAAGCCCTACGGGTCATTTTACCTAGGCCAAAATCCAAACTCCAACACATTTCAATACATTGACATTTTGACTTTTCAAGAAGGTCAACGCATGCCCAACTTTGACCCTTTAGCTTATACAGTTGGTTTGTCCGGTATCAGAATTGGCGGGAAAAAGTTGAACATATCGGAATCCGTATTCCTGCCCGATCGTAGCGGTTGTGGCCAAACGATGATCGATTCCGGGACGGAGTATACATACTTGGTAGAAGAAGCCTACACAAAGGTGAGGGAGGAAATTGTACGACTAGTTGGACCAAGATTAAAGAGAGAATACACTTATCAACAAAGTATGGATATGTGTTTTAATGGGAAGGCTGCGACCATTGGACCGTTGATAGGAGACATGGTGTTAGAATTCGATAAAAGTGTGGAAGTAGTGATCGAAAAAGATAGAATCTTGGACGACGTGGATATTGGAATCAGCTGTTTTGGAATCGGACGGTCTGATTTGTTAGGGATACCAGGTAATATTATTGGTAATTTTCATCAACAAAATTTATGGGTTGAATTTGATATAACAAATCGGAAAGTAGGGTTTGGGAAAACGGATTGTAGTAACTCATAGAGTTAGTACGTATAACAAATGGTACCTTCGTATAGGGGCCAAGTGAGGTACATATATTCTATGTGGTAGAGTAGTGAAAATGAAAGGAGTACTCCCTCTCCCTCTGTTTCATACTTATCACTATTTTTTATTGACTATATTTAAATGTTGACTAACATTTTATGTTAAACTATTAATCTCAATACAAAATTAAAAATAATTATTAAATCACTAATAAAAACATTATCAATAATTATCTTAATTTTTTTTATAGAGATGAATAGTTTAACATAAAATGTTAGTCATAGTTGAACTATGGTCAACAAAAAGTAGTGATAAGTATGGAACGGATGGAGCATGTTTATATGAGCAAGGGCAAGGTGGGTATTTAACATGCCAACGAATGTAAAGTAGGGTTTGACATGAATTTCAATTTTACTATACTTTTTGTTTGAATGGTATCCGTTGCAATTCGCTCCTCCGGTGCTTGTGTACCATGTTAGAGTCAATTAATACTAAGCTTTATGAGGTTGATTAAATTTTAACAGATCATTGTATAAAATGAATCATGTGATTAAATATCTCACTGTTGTAGTTATATCTACTAGGGATTAACCCGTGCTTCGCATCGCACGGATGTTTTGTTTTATGCGTGGATATTTATAATTAAATTATATAATTTTAAAATATTTTAAATAAATTTAAATATATATATATATAAATCTTATTGTGATTTTTTAATAATAGTGGAAATTGTTTTAGTTACTATATGTAAAATAGATATTAAGATTGGTTAATAATATTGGTTAAGAATAACTTTATAATTTTTTAAAAAAATTTACTTCGTTTGTCCCATAATGATGTCAATTTTTACTCTTGATCGATTAAGAAAATGATGTTTTAATTATAGTTAACATTATAGTAATTATGATCTTAAATAGTAAATTATAAGATAATGGTTACCTAAGTAGTACTCCCTCCGTCCCAGATTAAGAGTCCTACCTCTCAAATGCACGGAGAATAAGAAATGGTGGACGTGATTTAAGTGTTGCGAGTGTAAAAGTAAAGTAAGAGAGAGAATGAACGGGAGAGAATAGTAAATTGATTGATATTGTGAGTATAAAAATAAAATATGAGAGGGAATGAGTGGGATGAATAGTAAAGATTATTTATCATTTTAAGAAAGACACTCTTACTATAGGATGTACCAAAATAGAAAGTATGACTCTTATCCTAAGACGGTAACTTTTATCGTAAATAATAAGTTAAAAGTAATAGTTACTATATATAGTAACTAATACTAATAATAGTATTATTTTTTTTCAAAAAAAAAAAACTAACAATAATAATAGTAATAGTTACAATATATTGTAACTATTCTAATTAGTTAATCTTATTGTTAATAATAGTTACTTTATATAGTAACTATGACACTTAACTAATATTAGTAATAGTAATAATCACTACATCCGTCTCAGCTCAATGTGCACTTTTACTGTTCATGTGGTCAATTCATTCGAACTTTGACCATTATTTTGTAAAAATCTAGCTATTATTATACAATTTTAAAAGTTGTTATTGTTTTATTGTTAGGAATAGTATCAATAACATCTTTCAAAATTGCATAGAGATATATAGATTGTCATAAAATTAAGGTCAAAGTTCAGTCAAATTGACCACAAAAAGTCAAACAGTGCACATTGAGCTGGACGGAGGTAGTATGTTATATAATTAACTATTACAATTAACTAATACTATTAATAGTAATAGTTATCTTATATAATAACTTTTACATTTAACTAATACTATTAATAGTAATAATTATCTTATATAGTTAACTATTATAGTTAACTAATACTATTAATAGTAATAGTTACCCTTTATAGTAACTATTATACTTAACTTATACTATTAATAGTAATAGTTATCTTATATAGTTAACTATTATAATAAATTAATACTATTAATAGTAATAGTTAACTAATATAGTAACTATTACAATTAATTAATACTATTAGCTAATAAGAGAAAAATGAAAAGTCACATAATTAAAATGATATGGATGATGTGGCACCACCAAAAGCAAGAGTTACCCAAAACTTGTCCACATGACACCACCTAAAGACTCTACCATGACTTTTAATATATACTCCCTCCGTCCTATTTGAAGCTTCACCTTTTACCCAAATGGGTGTCCCGTTGAAAGCTTCATCCTTTCCTAAAATGGTAACAAATGTAGGCCCACTTGTCATACCCACTCATTTCTTCCTCTCACATACTTAAATTATGGGGCCCACTTGTCATACCCACTAACTTTCCCCTCTCACATATTTAAATTGTAGGTCTCACTTGTCATACCTACTAACTTTTTCTCTCTCACAACCCTTCTTACACTCACCACTTTTCTTAATTTTTGTGCCATCATCAATATGGTGAAGCTTCAAATTGGACGGAGGGAGTATAGATTTCTAGCTTAAGACTTGCAACGAAAATCATGCTCTTGTTTACCCCTCCACCCAAAACTTTTTTATTTGATTTTGTTATAATTTTATAAAAATATGTTCCATTTTTGCTAAATGTTAAAAATAGAACCCCTTTGCTCACTGCTGAGTTGATTCCATTCCTAGGAGTCAGTAATGGGAGGATGTTTGTCGTGCCAGTCATGAGGGTAAACAACTAAATGTTGGGAGATTTTCTTATACCAGGCTTTGATACCATGGGAGATTTTCTTATACCAATCCAATTCAATTTAATGAGTATATCAAAACAAAAGCGGAAGCGTACCTTAATTAGTTAACGGAAAACTTGATTAATCCGTTAAGGATTAAGCGGAACCCTTGAAAAAACCCGAGATCAATCTTCCAATTGATCCGTATACTCCGTTTGATAGTCTCTCTATTGAAGGGATACGAGAGTCTAGAGTAGGATACGTTCAATTGGGGACCCGACCCCTATATATAGTTGTGATGCATCCGTTACGAAAAGTTACATCCGTTAGGATGAAAGGATGCATCCATTTAGTATTTACAAATAGGCCCCTCATCTATTTGTAAATACAATCTGGTCTCTAAGCAATTACAAAATAAACCCCATACTTATAAAAGATGACTTGAGGCCCCCTAACATTATTAGATCACTTTTTTAGGCCCAATTAATTGTATAATAATATGACTTATGCGATTAATCCATTAGTGCACACACGTCTGCGTGCCTAAATACTTTATTATAATTTATGTACAATGTATAGTCCACCAAAAATTCCAACACTAAAATGTAAAATAATAGTACAAATATTTTCATACTTCTTCCATCCCGAAATGATATTCTCATTTGTTATTTTTCATTGTCCCAAAACGTTCTTTTTATTTCTACAATTTAGCCTTAAATGTGAATAAACACAACATGGCTAGTGAAACAAGTGTTCATATCCTTAAAAAGTTTGAATAGTCAAATGTGAAGATCATTTTTGAGACAGATGGAGTATATTTTTTTTAATATATTTTATGACAAAGATGTATAATTGTTTTTTGAGTCAGTCTTATGAAAAACTTGTTTTACACTAAGAAATGTGTAAAACATGTTTTACATTAAGAGATTCTGTTATACATTAAGGGGTAAAAACAAGTTTTACACTAAAGCAAATGTAAAACAAGTTTTTCTGGTGATTTTCACTTGTTTTTTTGCAACCGGATGGTGGAATCAAACCTAACCTAAGACTTTCTAGAAAGAAGACAAACTCATTGTAAATTTAATAGTATAAATTATGAAATGATAAATGAATAGTAAATTTAATTTTTAAATATGAAAACTGTTTGCATAAAACACAAAAATAAATAAATTAGTGTTAGGCTAACAAAGTGCCACTTTAATAGGTTTGTCTCGAGAAGTTCACAAATTTTCCATTTACAAATCCAAACACACCAAAACAAAACATAGACGCCCACTTTTCCATAATTTAATCAAACGCCGCCGACGGCCTTTTTGAATTCAATAGTACTACTTAGTAAGAAAACGAAAATATATTAAAAAGTAATACTACAAGTTGCTTGCTACTCGATCACTATAACAAGTTTGTTGATTACAGATCAAAATCTGGCCCCTCTCGCCAACCCTAATGTTTTTTCTTTGTTTCAAATATTTATGATTAATCAAAGTAAGATATGACCACCACACCACCTTTTTTTTGTTCATGTCTTTCTTTTTTCTAGTATTTGTTTTGGTTGGTGGAAAAGATTTTAAACCCTTTGTTGAACATAGGTAGGGGAAGTATGTAAGAAAATGAGAGCTCGAGGGCTGAGTACTGTAGTGGCGAAACTAGGAATTTTTGTCAACGGGGACAAAAAGTGTACAACATAAAAATTTTAACTGTATTTTAGTCAATGGGGTGAAAAAAATCCAGTGTGTTATTACTTTTATCTCAAATGGAGCAAATTTCAACAAATTACACTAAATTCCCAAATTTTTGCACTAATAAATTTATATTTTTACAAAATCAATAGGGGCAATTGCCCCCTTTAAGCTCCGTATAGCTCCGCCACTGGAGTACGGTTAAGTTTGGAGGCGCACTCGATACTTAAGCTTCGGGAGGGGTTATAAGCAAAGTTTCTCAATGCCTCAAAATTACTTTCGCGGCCGGCCGTGAGTACAGTTATAAGCAAAGGTTTAGAGTGCCAAAGCTTACTTTTGTGGCTGTTGATCAAGAAGTGAGAATATATCAATTTACTATGGCGTTTGGGGTGAAAAGTCTGTTGCATTACATCTACAACCTGAAAATGACAATTTAAACTTACGTCTTGAACTGACATCTTGAAGACTGTTATCTTATCCCTATTTTTTAGGAAGATAGTTAGAAAGCACATGATTAATTGAAAGACCTGATCAAGCACTAGTCTTATTCAAACGAATTAATGGATAGCCAACGATTTCCAAACAAACTCATAGATGCTCCAAATAGATATGGATTACTTTTTATCTTGCTATTCTATTTTAGTATAAAAGGGAGAGTAAAACATTTGTAATCACACACTCACTCATATTTTGTAACTCTCTCTCTCTATAATCTTTTGTACTCACACTCGAAATTTAATACAACCGTATGGTATGGTAGGTATCCAAAACCTCCCGAGGTTTTATGCCAGAGAGTAGTTGCTTAAGGGTTTTCCTCGTTACATCCTGAGCATGTACATCTTGAAATTCTAGTTACTTTATTCCATTTGTGCCCGTCTCATTCCTTACTTTGTATTGTTGAAAATTGACCAAAACATATGGTTATTGACTTATTGTTATAACAGAAGAGTAGAGCTTGATAGCTGTTTAGAAAAGATGAGCATAAAATTGGAACAATAATAAACGTGAAATAAAGAACGCACATGTTCACTAATGACTACGTCCACGCGCAATTATAATGGAGAAAATAATCAGAATACAAACTACAAATCTCAGATTGTATGCCAGATTTTTAGATCACTAGAACAAATTGACATATTATGCACTACAATCAAATTACCAAATTGACTGCTATCGTTAACTCAAATTGACAGATTTCAAGTATCATATAATGGACTCTAGAATGCCTCATCGAAACTCTTCATATATATATTTTCACATTCTTAAGAAAAACTGATAATAGCGATAGCATGTATTCATAGTACCTTCTAACCTTAACTGATGTAGCACGAATGTTTGACAAAGTCAAACATATTAATTATATTTGTATTTTAATTAATATTTTAGGATTTAGCTTACATTAACGCTTAGGAACGCCCTACAGGGTTAAAAGAAACGGTAAACCAAAAGCAGCCATCTCGCAGCCCTTTTCCGCTCTCTGTGGTGCGCCTCATGTGCCCGCATAAAAGCCCGCTTGCTTAATTTATGCGTTTTCTCTAGGCAGCCGCACAAACTCTTGCACCTAACTTTAGATCCTATGCGCACGTTTGTAGTACACAGTGGCGGACACAAGAGTATACAAAGGGTGAAAGCTAGCCAACCAATTTACTCAAATAATTTCTGAAGTTCAGTGGTTAAGATGCAAAAAATTTAATTGTTTTGATCCGTTGGTACACGTTTATCAATTCTAGTAGTGCTTCAAGTTTGGTGGAAACTGAACCCCTGGCCTTTCGTATACAAAAAGGAATGCCAGATTCCGCTTGAGCTAGACCTCTTTGACTACCATGTTCGTCACCATATGAAGCACCACATTCATTTTAGGACAGATTTTTTTTTTTAATTGCATATTTAGATTTTTAATTGCAGATTTAGCTCCTTATCCTATAAGTATGATTAGTTTATTTATTAGGCAAATGATAAGGTCGTAAAGTTTGGAGTCATTTGTAAATTAGGGGTCCCAATATTATAAAACACGCAGATTAGGGTCTAAAGTTTACAAAATCTAGCAATTAAAAACTTTTTGATAAAAACATTAGGTTTTTCAGTTAAAATAACATGTGTCATTCATGTGTGGACTTGATCGAAATTAATGTTACTCTTAAAGGAGTAAAATAAATATTTTAAATTTAAAGGACCATAGTAAAATTTTCACTAATATACATATAATTCACTAATATATTTTTTTATGAAAAGAATGTTTCACTACGTTATTTTTTCAGAAAAAAATACAAAACTCGTTATGTATATTTTTGATAAAATATTTTACAAAATTAGTCTTTTAAATATATTATATTATACTCCGTATTGCGCCAAAACTCTTAAAGGAGTATTTCACTAAATTATTTTTGGAAAAATAATACTCCGTATTGCGTTAAGTTATACTCCCTCTGTCCCGCTCGAATTAGGATTCTTGGTCAAATAATTTATACTTTGACCAACAATTTGAAGAAATATAATTAGCTTAATAAAAATTTAAAAATAGTTATTTAGTTTATTATTAATCGTGATACAATAACAATTTTTAAATTTTTATTATCATCATTATTTTTCTTCAAATTATTGGTCAAAGTATTAAACTACTAGACCAAGAATCCTAATTCGAGCGGGACGGAAGGAGTATACCTTAATATAAAAATATCCTAAATTTATATCTCTCTCCCTCTCTTTATTAAACCCATGTCATCTACCATTAAATTTAATCATATAGCTCTTTTTTTAGGCTTATGAGGCATGGGAGAGTGGTTGACGTATGTTTATTTAAAAGAGAGGGTGAGCTAATTTCAAAAATAACAATAATTTATAGAAGAAAATTCAAAAAAATAATAATAATTTAGGGATCATTTTGATTTTAAGGTAGATTAATTTAGTGCTATTTTCTTTAAGAAAATGATTTCTAAATTATATATATTTTTAAATAATAATTTAGTGAAATATATCTTCGAAAACAAAAAATAAAATGTGACATTGCTTTTTTATAATTATTTAATGAAATCTTTTTTTCAAAAAATAATGATTTTCTGAATTATACAGTAGTATATTAGTGAAAATTTTAATTTTAGTCATTTAAATTATACAATATTCATTTCCCCCCTTTAAAAATAACACTAGTTTTATTTAAGTCCACATGTGTGCGCGCATGTTGATTTAGCTGAAAAATCTTATATTTCGTTCAAAAATCTCTTAATTTTTAGTTTTTGTCACCTGTAGACCCTAATTTGCTAGTTTTAGAACATCGGACCTCTTTGTACGAATGATGCCCAAATTATATACCCTTATTTGTCATTTGCACTTATTTATTCACCACGACCAACTTAGTTACAACTTCTTGCTGTATTTGTCATTAGTAATGTTTTTTCTAGTAGAAGCCATTCTTAATGCAAGTAATTGTTCTAATTGTGTAATATTATATAGCAAAAGCTCAGCTAATTAAACAAAAATTAAGGGTATTCCAACTGGTGTATTTGCCCAAAATAGATGCTCAATTGGCACTTATTAGTCAATATCTAACCTCAGTTCTGTAAACAATACATAATTAATCCTTGGCGATTTGTATTGCAATGGCCATTCCAAGAATCCCAACCATTGACCTATCATCCATTCTCAATGAAGGTGATGAAGATGGGAAAAAGAAAGTCATAGCTGAAGTTGGCAAAGCATGCTTAGAACTTGGCATCTTTCAAGTTATAAACCATGGCTTGCCAGTTGACCTTACGCGTCGTGCATGTGATCTCTGCAAGGACTTTTTTGAGTACCCGGTCGAAGAAAAACTGAAATATATACCTCGTTCGAAGATTCTTCCAGCAGGGTATAGTAGAATGGATAATATCAATGGTTGCAATGAAAGGTTACTGGTTTCTAAACCAGAGCTGGGGTTCAATGTCTTTCCAGACAATCTTCCTCAACTCAGGTATTTGTTTTGTTAGTGTTTTTGTATCTCCATATGAAATTAAACATAAGAAACTTGCATAAACTTATGAAAATCCTGTTATTCCTTAACAATATGAAAAAACAATTTTAGTTTACGAGTTAAAACTACTAATTTATTAGTACTACTTATGTCACTAAATGAATGTCCGAAAACTTTTCAAATTTGCTCTTGAACAAGAGCAAATTTGAAAGAAGAAAAAAATTGAACGATCATTTAGGGACGGAGGGAGTGTTGATATTGTCAGCTCATCAGTTAAAGTTGTCAGTTTTATGATAGTCTTACTAGTGAACTTGACCGTTCTAAATGTAAACAATTATAAGGCCCTAAAAATGAATTCTTTTGTTATAAGGCTTATTTAGTGCTTGTTAGTTTGAGTTTAATGAGACGTCTAAATGGTGCAAAAACCACCTCTTTTGAGACATTCAGAAGCCTCATTCATCATTCAGCCCAAAACAAACATGCTCTTAGGGGATGTTTGGTGCATCAAGCATTAAGTGCTTGATGCTTGATATAATGTAAGAGTAATTTGAAGGTAAGATGCATGATTTTATTCTTTTATTCAACACATAAATATGTCAAACATCCTCTTAATCATTGAGAATCAAAATCTTTGCTTGACGAATAAGAGCCTCACTCAACATCCAACATCTACCCAAAGTGATCAAATGCATCCTACCTCCAAATTACCCTTATATTATATTAAGCATCAAGCATGATGCTTGATACGCCAAACACCCCCTTAGTCTGTCTGAAAAATGTGTATTGACTTTCGTTATTAGGGAAACAATGGAGGGGTTTCACAAACAACAGTTCCAAGAACTAGGATTAATTGTGGAGAGCATGTTAAATGAGTATCTAGGCCTCCCCGTTGACTTCCTGAAGAAGTACAATGATGATAGGTCAAAGGATGTTCTTCTTGCTTGGCTCTACCCACCTGCAAATGACAGCAACATAGGAAAGCATGAACACCTAGACGATAGTTGCATAAGTTTTGTGCTTCAAGATGAAGTCGGTGGACTCGAAGCTGAGATTGATGGCAATGGATCCCTATAATTCCAATCGAGGGTGCGCTTGTGGTCAACCTTGGAACTGTTATTCAGGTAACAAAGCTTGAACTGGGAGGGAGGGAGTACTTTCTATAGACAATGATTCATGATTATGCTGTTATCCACTTTCTAAACATTTAGTTTTGCAAAAATAAATATACTGGTGATAAAAATTTAGTAAAAAATATATTTAGATACAGTTTTTTCTAAAAAGAAAATTCATTTTTGGGATAAAAATGAGCATTCATTTAAGATTAGAGACAGAGGAACTAGGGTTTAATCGCGGTTATATATAAATGTGAATCGGTGGCCTTTTTGTATTAGATACGTTACATTTTGGGGTAACAAGAGTCACATCTTATATTGCATGTGTTACAACTTTATTACAAAAGTTAAATTTTTTAGAAGCATGAGTTACATTTTATAATAAAATGAATTATATCCCAATCTGACTAAGGTTTGATTAGACTGTGCACAGGCTCCAAATCCGTCCTGATCAGGTCGGTCATGGTAAAATTTGTGTAATATTTTTGTCAGGTGTTGACGAATAAAAGATTGATGGCGTCGAGACACAGGGTGTTACAGAACGAGAAAAGAAGTCAACAATCTTTTGTATACTTCTACACGCTTGGAGGCGACAAGTGGATTGAACCGTTGCCTGAATTCAGTCGCGATATTGGAGAACCACCCAAGTACAAAGCATGCTTACAATTTGGTTTCTTCCAAGTTGTACACCATGGCTTCCCAATTGAATTTATTTATCGCGCTCGCGATCTATCCAAGACTTCTTATTGTGTACTCGATCGATGAAAAACTCAAATGTAAACCTCGTTCGAAAGATTTTTCCATTGGGGTATGGTCGAATGGACAGTTTCGTAGGCTATGAGTGGTTAATGGTGTCTCAACCTGAGTTGGGCTTCGATGTTTTTCCAGATAATACTCCCGAATTTATTGGGGGGGGGGGGGGTTTAAAGTTTTTTTTTTTTTTTTTCTAAAATATTGTATGTCATAAAATGATCATATATTTTCATGATTTATGTTGTTGCAAGCATTGACCCACCGGAGTGGTTCAGTGGCAAAAGTCAAATCTCACAACCCGTGAAGTTTAGAGTTCGATCCTTATCCTTATAAGGCAAGGGGAGGGATCGAACCCTAGACCTCACAAATTGTGAGACTTGACTTTTACCACTGAGCCACACGTTTGAGGACAAATAAGTTTTGATGTTAATCCTCAAATATTGTAGGGGTTACACCCTTTAATTTCCAGTTTATTACATAAATAAATGATCAAAAACACTTTTATAGGGAAACATTTGAGGGATTTTACCAGCTGTGCAAGAAACTTGGATCAAGTGTGGAGGAAATGATGAATGAATATCTAGGCCTTCCCGTTGACTTCATCAAGAACTACGAGGACGATCGGTCAACGGACGCCCTCCTAGCTTGGTACTACCCTACTGCAACAGTGTACAAGGAAAACAAGCTTGGAAGAGAGGAACACCAATACATGAACTTATTTTACTTGAAGATGAAGTTGGTAGGCTTGAGCTTGAATTTGAGATTGATGGCAAATGGATCACTATTTTTTACTACGGCTCAGTTGGCCCAATTGCTAGTTTGTCTATATATATAGAACAAACATTATGACTATTGGTAAACAGTTTGCTAGATGCAATGAAGTTATGAATATGGAATTTTGGTTATTAGACTCCACTCTCTCTTTCCCGGAATAAATGTCTTACTCCCTCTGTCCCTAAATGAGTGTCCTTTTTCAAGAAATCTTTGTCCCTAAATGAGTGTCTTTTTTAAACATAACTTTCTCCCTAAACGTTTTTTTTCGAAAAAAATTTCACCGGTTTCTTTATACATGCAAAACTAAAGGTTTGGAAATGAGATTACAAGATTATATATGAATCGTTGTTACCAAATTGTTCAAAAAGTTGAGATTTTCACTGTCCCTTGAAATGAAATTTGGACACTCATTTAGGGACAGAGGGAGTACTTTTTATTTTCATTTATCCCAAAATAAATGTCGTTTTACTAAAAATATGGTATGAAGTTTGGTGATCTTCTTATACTACCCATACTAATAGGGACAAACATTGTAATGTCATAGTAGCTGTCACTCGTCTCATATGAATAGATTGTGGCAATTAATGGAACATAACTAAAAGCTTAAAAACATTAACTTGTGACATGTATTCTAGGACAGGAGTATTTTTTTTACATTTAAAAGCTAATATTTCTGACCATAAATAGGTATCACATTTTCCTCCTTTTGTTCATACAAAATAAAATATCGCATAAGTTTTAATGTAATATTTAAATTATGACAAAAAATTGTGTGAGAACGGTTTTTACGTAGGAGATGAGTTTCGTTGGGAGAGTAAATTACTTGTCCCTTTATATAGATAGGAGGGTCTCAGAAAAAGACTTCCTCACTTAAATCATTACGTACACCTATTTTTGGAGGGCTTGGTAGGAGTATGTGAAAAGTGTGAAACTCAAATTATGGTTCCTGGTAATATTGAGATTTTCCTTTACCTATGCCTTTTTCCGGATTTGCTCATAAGATACTTGCTAATAATTTTGAGATTCTTCAAAATTATAGGAAGAATCTCTCAACAAAAATCTATAATCTTAAGATTTTTCCAATAATTATCTTCATTAATTACCCCTATCAATAAGAATCTCATCATAAAATATTTCCAATATTTTGTATATAAAGGATTAAAATACCCATTTAAAAGAAAATGTTTAAATCAAAACGTAAAATTATCTTTCAAACATCCATATTAAATCTAACAGCTTGTACTGTACAAGATCAAAGCATTCTCACAGTTGATACTTGTTTGTTCAAGATGAAAGCATTTGTCTATTCCATCATGTTACTGTATTCAAGATAAACAGAACTTAGATTTTAAAAGCATCACTTTGAATATTTTGACAAGTCAACTGCGACTATCGATACGCTTAACGAGCAAGTAAAATTGAACCACTTCATAATGTTATTGACAATAATATGATTTTTCACGCACTGCCTGAAAAATCACAAGTCGGTCCGCGGCAGAAGCAAAGCACATAAGCTGAGCACATTCCAAATTACAAAGAGAGAAATCGCGAAACAGCAGACTGTAAATATGAAGAAAAAACAACTACAAATACCAAACAGAAACTAGTCTAAAGATATGAAGAAAGAAGGGTCCTTTCCCAAATAACTTTCAACTTTTCAAATTTTGCTAAAGTAAGAAATGACAATCATTCATCATCATCATCAGCAGCAGAAGCATGATGATCTTGTTCAAAGAAGAGTGGTTGCTGCAATCATGGAGGTGACAACGTAGGGGTCCATGTTTGATGCGGGCCTACGGTCCTCAAAGTATCCCTTACCCTCCCTCTCCGTGTCACGACCAACACGGATTGATGCACCTCGGTTAGCCACACCCTAATTGAGACGAAAAGATATAAAGGTGTTAGAAGCAAATACAAAGAAGTGAATCAACAAAACATTTTCTAACACGAAAAAAAAATTGGTCAGTTCGATCATTCAAGGGTAGGGTTGTCATTTTGACATTCCCTCCCACCAATAAGGGTCACCCATTTATGAGGGATCGAATTTTGGATGTTGGTCCAGCTAGACTGCTGTGCAATCTGACTGCATCATCCCCAAATGCATATATACACCTCAAAGGATTTTGACTATTTTTGAGCCCCTAGCATTGATATTTTGTCAAGACTATATGCAGATTCTAGGAGAGTATATAATGGTTACTAAAAGAATTATTTACCCATAAGAAGGTGTTGATATCGGCGGTCTCATGGCGACCGGTTAGACGACGTTCATTTCCTTCACCGTAAGCAGCAATGTGTTCTTTGTGCTTCAGTCCTAGCTTAGCAATAGCCTTCTTGATGATCTCGTATCCTCCATCTTCCCTCATTGGCTTGGTACTGAATAAATAACAACAAATTCATTTATAGCCCAATAAAGAGTATTAACGGGTTCAAATTACCAGGAAAAAACAAACTATCAGAGTAAATTACCTGTAGTTGGTGTGGGCACCGGCACCATTCCAGTCACCCTGTGTTAGAAAAAGCATATTAGAAATATAACTGAATGTTCAAAATCGCTCTTGATCAAGAGCTAATTTGAGACGTTCATTTTGGGACGGAGGTAGTATATTTCAATAAAGCTTACAGGGATAGGCTTGGGGTCAAAAGAAACGACGACTCCAGCAATCTCAGTGATCCTCTGTTGAAGCAGAATATAAACATCAGGACAATGCTCATCAAAAAGGATTACTTCAAATAATAAAAAGCAGTTTAAACTAAATCATGATTTTTATTTTAGTACCTCCAAAATGTAACGAGCTACCCACAACTCATCACCAGCAGAAATACCAACGGAAGGTCCAACTTGGAACTCCCACTGTACAAAACAAAATAATTTTACAGGTTAAAGATTTCAATTAGACAACAAATGATTTCATCAAGTCACAAGTAGGAATAGGATTATGCAAAACGTCCATTTTACCTGACCGGGCATGACTTCACCATTGATACCAGAAATGTTGATACCAGCATACAAGCAAGCTTTGTAGTGAGCATCAACAATGTCCCTTCCAAAAGCCTTATCAGCTCCAATACCGCAGTAGTATGGGCCCTACTTACGAGAAAGAGTAAACAACATGATAATCAAAACATGGGAAGATAAAAGGAAATATGCAAGATATAGCGCGTCAAATACAGATAGTATATGTTGGAAAGATTAAACAAGAAGTGTTATAAGCTAAATGTCAATCCGTGGCAAGCTAGAAACTAATGAAATGAATTGAAAAAAAAAATCAATAGAAATTAAAGTTAACATACTTGAGGTCCGGGGAAACCGCCAATTGGCCACCCTAGTGGCCACTTGATGTCCTTTTGGAGCAAGGTATACTCTTGTTCAATACCGTACCTGTTGATTGAATTGAAATTCCAGTTAGTTACAACATTAACAAAAAAGATAATAAGTATTTCAAAAGTAAAAGATAAATGTTTCACGAGTTAAGGAGAATAAAGTCTTTGGACTTACCAGGGCACTTCCTTCTCAACTGCTGGATTGCTGAATATCTTGGCAGCATCACACCGCTTGTTTGTGGGAATAGGTTCGCCTTGTGGTGTGTAAGCATCGCACATCACCTAAAACCAATAAAAAAATAATAATTACACGATCATTCGAAGAAAAATGATTAGAATAAGAATTAAGGAAAATGAATTTAAAATAGTTGACGCACCAAGATGTTGTTGCCCCTCCTGAATGGATCCTTGAAGATTGCTTGAGGACTGTTTTATTCATCATTACAACAGATGAATGTTATTTAGAATTTCATATAATTAAGAAGAGAAAACAAAAGGAAATGAAAATAATTGAGGGCGACTAATTGAGGTAAAGGCACGCACTAGATGATGACTTCACTATCCTCCCCTGGGGCTTGGCCAGTACTACTTCCATCGTAATTCCACTTAGGGAGCTTGCTGGGGTCACTAACGGGTCCAGAAAGCGTCTATACAGAAAAGAAAGACATATATATATATATATATATATATATATATCAGCAACCTCTATAAACAATCAAATGAAAAATTAAGATAAAAAATTGGCAAACTAATATTAAGGACATTCCTTACCCTTGCTTTGCTTCTTAGGTCCATTCCAGATCCACCAATCCTAAATCAAATAAGGAAAAAAAAAAAAAAAAAAGATAAGCACACACATTCTAGTTTAGACGAGGATTAAGCATAACTGAAAAATAATTCCTAAAAGATTATTAAAATTTTGAACATTTACAAAAATTTATTCATCATTCACCAAGTAACGAGTCAAGAAACCAAACACAACATGACCCAGTTATTTCTATGTACTAGTTCATGAGATCAAAGCTAAATATGAAACAGATCCTTAAAAAATCAAAATTTCTGATCCAATTTCTCAAAAATCCAAGAGAAAAGGAATATAACATTCTTTTTTTCACCCAACACTTAGGTGAGAAGTGTGAAATACTAGATCGTCATTTGATAAACCAAAGATTGAATAAAAAAATTTAAGTTGGACCATAAACAGAGAGATTTCACAAAAAACAACCCGTTGACCAAAAGATATAGAAAACATATGACTGTAAATAAATAAACCCTATTCACACAGAAATAATCTATGGCCAAAAGAATAGATCAGAATCAGAACAATATTAGAACCAAAAACATAAACATGATTCCACAAGAAAATGAAATTTCTAATTGAAAATGAAAACAACCCAATGAAAACAGAGAGACCAAAACCAGAAACAGGTTGATTAGTAACAACAGAGAGGAACATGATTCAAACAACAATATGTGAATCAAAATACAGAGTATTTAAAAAAAAAAAAAAAAAAAGGAACTAAGGCGACCTATTATCCTAAAAGATTAGAACTTTTATTAACTGAAAAATCAAAAATAAATACTCCTATCAAGAATCATAAATTATAGAAGACATCTTTAAACCCAAATAACACATACCCAATAACAATAACCGGCTAATAAGATCAGAAAAAAGTTTTTTAAAAAAAAAAAAAAAATCCATTGACTGGAAAAAATAAAACTTTTGAGAAATAGAAATAGAAATCAGAAATCCTCACCAGATATACTCTGCAATGATCTTCTCGGTTTCATCAGAAAGGTTGAGGTTAATGAGATCGGTGAGATTCGCCATTGTTTGATCTTCAAACACTATCTCTCTCTTTCCCTTTCTTTCTTTCTCTCTCTTTCTTTCTCTCAATCACTGATATTGAGAGACTTGAAGATTGGAGGAGTTATGGTTTTATAGTGGGGGATTGATGCGTTATCCCACAGTTTTGCTCATTTCTTAATCTTGAAAGAAAATTACGTTTCGAAATAAAAAAATATATAAAATCAGAGATTTTTTTTTTATAGAAATAAATAAATTTAGTGTAAAACTTGTTTTCATAACATATTTTATATTTTTAATAAGACCGACACTTATGAAAACCTCAAAAAAAAAATTCATTTATTAGTGTAAAAAAAGTTTTTTATAAAATTAACTAAAAAAACAGAGAATTAATTTAAATCTAACGAAATAAATATTAAAAACAAGTGGGTTGGTGACTTTTTCTTTCTATTTTTTTTTTTTTAAGTAGGGCAGGAAATTAAATGTTTATTCACGGAATCTTCAATCATATTTTTTCCATATTCGGTGGTTAATATACCGGCTACAGGCTTTGGGACGAATTTTCCTTTATTATTTTATTATTATGATGTCAGTTATCTTTTTCGGCTCTCTCCACGTTTAATTGCTTTATTTCCGTACTCGACCGTATTGGGCGGTAATATTTTGGGCAAATAGCGCATTACCTTAAAGTTTCACGTGAGTTGCAATTTAGGTTTTGATGTTCTAATTTTGGTAATTTAGTGCCTAATGCTCACTATTTGTGGCGAAATGAGTCTTTTTTGGATGGTCAAAGATGAAAGCTAACGAAATTAATGAAAAATCTAACAAGCTTTTTTAAAAATTGCATTTACTACCCATAAAGTTCATTAATTTTTTATTTTTCCCCCATTTTGTAAAAAATTTACAGCTCCCAAAACATCTATTTAAAACTCAAGGCATGATTTTTTAAAAAAAAAAAAAAACATAAAACTAGTCTTCTTCTTCCAAACTCACTCGGTGGACAACCTCCATCTAATTTAAAAATATAAAATAGACAAAATAGAAAAACACCACCAATAAACTCAAATTTTCAATCAAATAGATTCAAAATCAGAAACATCAACGAAAAAATAAAATTTAAATTTCATAATAAACAATTATTGGTTTTTATGGGTAAGAAATGAAATTTTCAAAAAAACAAAAAAATGTTTGTTTGAAGATTTGAGTTTTTGAATGGTGCTTTGCTATTTTGTCTATTTTTGTATTTTAAAATTGGATGGAGGTGGCCCACAGGGTGAGTTCAGAGGAAGAACACTAGTTTTACATTTTTTAAAAAAAATATCCTAAGTATATATTTTATATTTTGGGAGTTCTAAAGTTTTTAACAAAATGGGGGTAAAATAAACAATTATTGAATTTTATGGGTAAGAAATGCAATTTTCAAAAAAGCTCGTTAGATTTTTCGTTAATTTCGTGAGCTTCCATCCATGGCCATCCAAAAAAGACCCATTTCGCCACAAATTATGAACATTGGGAACCAAATTGCCAAAATTAGAACATTAGGACCTAAATTGCAACTCATATGAAACTTTGAGGTACTAATGTGCTATTTGCCCTAATATTTTCTCCATTTACTCTTCATCTCATAACATAATTTTATTTTAATGTTTTTGTTAATTACTTTATTTTTGAACTTTGACTAATTTGATTTGTGAGATTTTGAAGTGAAATTAGGGTTATGAGATTGAAGAGTCTGCGGTGAACTTTGACTAATTTGTAGGAAACTAATTATTTTTACAAAATGTGAAACATTTGTATTGATATAATAAGATATTTTTAATATTTTTTATTAAATTTCTAAAATTCTTTGTTAAATTTAACTAATCTGACAAAAAATAAATTAAATTAATTTTTGAAGTCAATATAAATGCTTACATACATAGGATCGGCCAATTACGGTTCTGGTTTGCAGAATACTTGAACCTTAACCGGCCTTTGTTGAGTTTGTTCATCCGGTTTACGGTTCCGATTATGAACCTTGGGTTCTGGTTTTTCGACGGTTTACGGTTTTGGTGTTTTTATTTTATTTTTTTGCATAGGAAAAAATGTTTTTCAAATTATCTTATTACTGATTTTAAAAAAATATACTCCCTCCGTCTCAGCAGAAGTGTCGCTTATTTCCCTTTTGGTCCGTCCCAGCACAAGTGTCACTACCCAAAATGGAAATGTTTTAATATATTTATATTCAACCAACCCCACCATTAAACCCCACTCATTCTCTCTTTTCATTTTCCACCACTCATTTTATTCAACCAACACTACTATTTATCTCACTCATTCTCTCTTTTCATTTTCTACCACACACCTACTACCTTTTCTTAATCCCAATGTCCCAAAAATTGGTGACACTTCTGCTGGGACGGAGGGAGTATATATATAAAATTGTTGAAATGCAGTCAAAACGGCTCTTTTTTCGTCAACTTTCTGTTAGTAACGGTAAATTCTAACAAATCCGTTAGAAATTTGACGGTTTTGACGATTTTTCTTACAATTTGATGGTTTTTCTAACGGTTCTAACAATTCCGGTTACGGCTTGGTCCATCAGGTTGGCAACCGCCGTTTCGACGATTTTTTGAGCCTTGAACCCCAACCGGTCCTTATCATTTACGGTTACGGTTATAACAGTTACGATTTTTAGAACGGTTCGTGGCGATTTCGTTAAAACCGGTTCCAATTTTGGGCCAGTTCGACGGTTCCAGTTTGGTCATCCCTACTTACACTCCCTTCACCTAAAGAAATAGTCTAACCTTAACTTGACATTCATGGTTACCATTCAATTATGTTGTCAGTTGACCACCTAATTAAGAAATGATTGCAATATTTAGTTGTTTTTTTAAAGATATTTAGTTACTATTTAAGAGGTTATATTATACAAGAATGATATTCCCTCTCTCTCTCTCTCTCTCTCTCTCTAAATATATTTTCATTTTAATTTACTAGTCAATGTAATTAAACCGAGTCGAGATCTCCTGTACCACTTTTGTGTGCCACTCCATGTACCACTGCTAATCTAACCGTTCACATGTTTGCATAATATTACAATAATACCACTCTTAACAATTGAGAGTCATTAGATCACTTGTGGCACATGAAGTGGCACACAAAGTGGTACAGATGATTTGGACTCAATTAAACCTTGGTCATGATTTTGTAAGAATATAAGTAGTACTCTTTTCTATTCCAAAATAAATGTCTAAAAATTCATAATTTCTTGATCAAAAATAAATTAGAAAAAAATAGTATTTCATTTTGGAACGGAAGTAGTATAAAAAATGTTAGTAATATACCATCAAGATTACTATCGATTTAAGTTTTATAATTTTACAGTAATGATATTTATTTTTGTTAGAGTTTTTTTTTTTTTTTTTTTTTTTTTTATCAAAGTTCAACAAATTAACAACTAAAAATAAAATGATAATACTATATTCTACCAAAATAAGTATTGTCAAATGAATAAATCTACTATTAATCAAATATAAATTAAAATTTTTATCTTCAAACATAGGTAGTAACAGAAAACTACACATTGCTTTAGAACTACTCTTGTTGTCCCGTATTAGAATAATATTAGAAGCATAAAATAGTCACAAAATCTTAAGTGTAATAATTTTATTGGTATTTTTAATTATAATGTGGCGGGTTCACTATCGATATAGCCAATAAAATATCGTCAACTCATTTTATGAGCGAAATTTTGTGTCTTGATTTTGTACTATCTAGGGCAGCATTTGTAATCGCGGGCCCCACCGTTTGGGTCGAACTTCCGATTTCTGTGGATAGTCGACTCTTAAACGTTTGTTGTTGTCATTAATAATATGTTTCTTTTGGTTTCGAAAAAAAACATTATTCCCCATAATAATAATAATAATACTAATACTAATAATAATAATAATAATAATAATAATAATAATAATAATAAGTGACATAAAGTTCCTTTTTGAATGTCTCATTATTAAGTCATACTCCTTCCATCCCACTCGAAGTACTCCCTCCGTCCCTATTTACCTTACAAAAATTGCCATTTTGGGTGTCCCTATTTACATTACAAAATCCCAAAAAGGAAATTTTTAAACATTTTTTAAATAGTGGGACCCACTTGTCATACTCACAACAACTATCCACTTACTTTTCTCTACCCACTTTCTCTCTCCCACTCAACTATCTACACTCACAACACATCAACTTTACAATTATTTTCTTAATTTTTGTGCAAAGCCTCATTTTTGTAAGGTAAATAGGGACGGAGGGAGTATGATTTTTGATTCCGACACGAAGACTAAGAAATACTACTACATTTTATTAGAAAAAGTGGTTTAAAACTGTTGCGAATATGAAAAAAAAAAAAAAAAGTAAGTGGGGATTAATAAATAAAAAGTTAATTTTGAGTATGATAAGTGAGCTTTTTAAAAAAAATAATAATATTTGGCATGTCATATTTCAACTGGGACAATAAAAATGATAAAAACGTTCTATTTCAGGTGAGGATAGAGTATTATTTACTGAAAATAACATTTTAAAATATATTTTTTGTGTATTTAATAAGACTTGTTATCATTCTCACAACAATGTATATCTCACTTTCTCTTTTTCGCCTCATACTAACAATACCTTCTTTATTTGTATCAATATTTAAAAAAAAAAAAAAAAAAAAAAAAAACACCCGTTTTCTGATTTTTTTTTTTTTCATTTTTACGAATTTGATCATCAAACTTGTACTCCCTCCGTTTCATATTAATTGAGACCAAAATTTTGGCACACAAATTAAAGAAAAATAGGAGAGAGAAATAGTGAGAGGAGGTGTTTGTGAGTATAAAAAATTAAATAGGAGAGAGAATGAGTGAGATGAATAGTATGTTGATTGGTGTTGGGAGTGTTAAAGTAATGTAAGAAAGAATGAATGGGAAGAATAGTAAAGATTTTTTACCATTTTGAGCAGTCTCAAATACGTGAAACAGACGAAAAAGAAAAAATAAGTTTTAAATGACATGAAACGGAGAGGGTATAAAGTACGTATAAACTAAGAGAAGGGGATGAATTTAAAAGAAGGTACAGGTAACAGGCGAAGTAGGTGAGGAGTGTTTGTACGGAAGCGGTGAACAAACAATGCTATGCGCTGTCGGTGAAAGCATCTGTATAACCGGCACGTGTCGTCATTTATCTCCTCTTTTCCATTTTAAATTGCACAAAACTAGGGTTGTTATACGAACCGAGCTGGCTTGAGCTCGACTCGTGAAAGCTCGAGCTCGAGTGAGCTCGAGGTGTAGCTCGAGTCGAGCTCGAACCGATTGTCAAACTCGTTTTTGTTATCGAGCCGACCGTGTTCGGCTTGTTAAAAGCTTGAGTTCAGCTCGATAAGCTCATTAGAATTGAATTTTTGTTTTCGAACGGCTTGAACTCGACTCGATAAGCTCAAATTCGGCTTGATAAGCTTGTTAAGACCATATCTTTCTTTAAAAAATGTCTAAGCTCGAGCTCGGCTCGTTAAAACTCGAGTTCGATATCGTCTCGAGTTGTTCGCGAGCTCTATTCGACTCGAGCTCGAACAAGCAAGTGGGCTCGAGCTCGAGCTCGATAAGTTTTAAACGAGCTCGAGCTCGATAAGTTTTAAACGAGCTCGAGCTCGACACCCCAAAGCTCAACTCGACTCGGCTCGTTTACAACCCTACACAAAACCGTCTTTTTTAAGAAAAATAAGTAAAAACTAGAAAATGTGATGTGTTGTGAGTGTATATACTTTGGTAGGAGAGAGAAAGTGGGATAGGAAATAGTTTGTGGGTTAGTTGATTTGAGTATGCAAATAAATAAAAACTTTCTATTTTTAGATTTTATAATTTCTATTAAACAATTAAAATAGCAAATTTTACTCCCTCGGTTTCGTAAAACATGTCGTTTTAGGTGTTCAATTTTGTTCCAAAATATTTGACACTTTTCAATTATCTAGGAACTATTGATATTACTTACCAATTATACCCTTATTTAATAATTGACACACCCTTTGTAAATGCATTTAATTACCTAGGTAAATGAATTGTTATAGGGATGTTTGAGTCTTTTTTACATGTAATAATTGTTTTTCTTAATCTAAGTGAAGAAGGTTAAAACGTCACGTATTACGACACAGAGGGAGTACCATTTAAAATAAGATGGAGGAAGTACCATTATTTATGAGAAAGCCAATGGGCCCGCAACTGTTCATAGTCTCCTCATTGGATTGGCCCACCACGAGTTCCTTGAAACTACCAATTGGAATTTGGAACTATGCCTACAAGTGTGCGGATAAGATTCTCTCTCCTCTCAATTTTGAATATCCCAAAGTATCAGTATTTTTTTTTCTTTCAAACACACACTCAATAAACGCATGTGATCATTTATTTGATTTTCGTATCAACCCCTAAAGTTTGATCTTTTTTCAAAATATAGATTTCTTTCAACTTCTATATTTTATTTGCATATTGTAAGTTTGAATCGGAACTCAAGGGTAACACGGTATTCAGTCAAATCTTAGTGATGTTGTCGAATTAATCCCCATGCTAAATGATGCCGGTGAGGCGATGATGATGCATAGGCGTAATTTGGTAAAAAAAATAATCGACAGTTTTGGATAAATAAGAAATTCACATACGGCATGCAAAACGAGGTGTAGATATCAAGTCACAGATTCGCAATGATTAGACATGATTTAATCATCCGGGATCGTTTGAGGGGCGAAAACGTCATTTTTCTGTTTTTATGATTTTTTTAATTCCGTTCTTTTAATTCTCATTGTTTAGTGGGTTTAGTGGGGGAATTATTTAAGAGTAATGGAGGAGATAATATTTTACTCCCTCTGTCCCAGAAAGATAGTCCTATTTTGACTTTTTATGGTCAACAAAAATAAACTTTGACCAAACATTAGTGTCAATTTAATGATCACAATGAAATTCTAAAAATTGTTATTGATAAATCACTTAAAGATTTATCAATTATAAATATTAGAATTTCACTAGAATGATTAGATCGTCATCAATGCTTGGTCAAAATTCATTTTTATTGACCATAAAAAATCAAAATGAGACTATCTTTCTGGGACAGATGGAGTTATATTGTTGAATGAAAATTTAGTTTCTCTTTGAAACTATCTATGTTTTTGAATTATCTTTTTTAGTTCGGTCATTCTCACAGGTGTCAGCATCACTAAACATGGTATTTATAACGTACCCTCGTTACTGTTTAAAGTTTAGATTATTGTAAGTGTTCCCTGATACTTGAATAATAGAAGTTGGTAGTATCCCTAATGTAATTGCATGCCAAGTTTAAAATCTTAAATTATAGTGAAATGCTTATTTTTATAATGAGAATGTGTAATTGAAAACGAATATTAGTTGGTCATGTTATAACGCTTACTACTGATCTCATTCCAGTTTTATACCTTATGTTTCTAATAGAAACCTTAGGGATGGTGTCTAAAACAGTGGCGGAGCCAAAAAATATTATCAATAGGGGCAAAGATTACACAACAAGAAAATTTTAAGTGTATTTTCGTCAATGGGGGCAAAAAAAGATTCTAATGTATTACTACCTCTATCCCTAAATGAGTGTCCAAATTTCATTTTAATGGACATCTGAAAATGTCAATTTTTTGTACACTGTGGTGGCAAAGATTCATATATAATCTTGTAATCTCATTTCCAAACATTTAGTTTTGCACATATAAAGAGACCGGTGAAAAAAAAATCGAAAAAAAAACATTTAGGGACAAAGTTATGCTAAAAAAAGACACTCATTTTGGGACAAATATTTCTTGAAAATGGACACTCGTTTAGGGACAGAGGGAGTAGTATTTTTATCTCAAAGGGGCAAATTTCAACAAATTGCACTAAATCCTCAATTTTTTGTAAATTTTGCACTAATAAATTTTATTTTTTAAAAATCAATGGGAGCAATTGCCCCCTTTACACCTTGAATAGCTCCGCCTCTAGTCTAAAAGCCACATATACTCACCTCTCTCTTCCCTTAATGTTTGCGAAGCTAGATTTAAAATCTCAGGGAAGGCATGTCAATAAAAGCTAAACATGAGGGGGTATAACTAGTACTCCTTCCGTCCAAAAATACATGTAATTTAAAAGGTTAAAGTTTGTCTCAAAATATTTATAGTTTTGCTATTATCTAGACATCTTTGGTATTGTTTATCAAATATATTTATGATAGTGGTTGTCATTGTAAAATCATTAAATTGTCTTGGTACTTGAAATGTTCCAAGGGTAATTTAGTTCATTAAACATGCATTGATTGCTTTTCTTAATTAATTTGTATGAAAATTCTTAAAACTACAAATCTCTCTATATATATATATATATATATATATATATATATATATATATTAAAGTTGGCCAAAAGAGCTATGGTATTGACATGTGGACAAACAATGGAGAAAGCTTGTATTTGGAGAAGCCACATCAACAATTTACTAATAAATAAGTGATTTTTCATTTTCTTTTCATTAGCTAATTCTATTAGCTAATAATAATATAGTTACTATAAAGGGTAACTATAATAGTTAACTATTATAGTAACTAGTACTATTATTAGTAATAGTTAACTAGTTAACTATAATAGTTAACCATTATAGTTAACCACCGTTCCAGAAGAGATTTAAAGGTCTAGATTTCATCTGTGAATATGCGCTCACTTTTCCAGTTTAAGGTTTTTGGAGTGATGAGTCATCATGAGTCATGTTGCCAGCCTCATTTTTCACTTTAACCACTTTCTGGTTGTAGACACACTATTACTCCCTCCGTTTTATGTCACTTGACACCAAAAATTTTGGCACACAAATTAAGAAAAAGTAAGAGAGAAAAATAGTGGGAGGAGGTGTTTGTGAGTATAAAAAATTAAATAGGAGAAGAATAAGTGAAAGAAATAGTAAGTTGATTGGTGCTGTGAGTGTAAAAGTAAAGTACGAGAGAAAATGAGTGGAAGGAATAGTAAAGATTATTTACTATTTTAGGGAGTCTCAAGTCACATGAAACAGACGGAAAATGAAATAAGTCTCAAGTGACGTAAAACGGAGGGAGTATATGGCAATGTTCATAAAATTAGGGGCAAATAGCATATTAGTGCCCCAAAGTTTCACATGAGTTGCAATTTAGGTCCTAATGTTACGATTTTGACAATTTGGTGCCTAATTTATGGCGACATTGGTCTTTTTTGGATGGTCATGGATGGAAGCTAACGAAATTAACGAAAAATTTAATGACCTTCTTTAAAAATTGCATTTCTTACCCATAAAGTTCAATAATTATTTATGTTGACCCCATTTTGTTAAAAACTTTACAACTCCTAAAATTATATATATATATATATATATATATATATATATATATATATATATATAAAGATGTATATTTTAATTAACCCTAAAAAAAACATAATAAATATAAAGTAAAATATTGTTTATCATTTAAAATAATAATTTTTTTGAATAGTAGTAAAAATAATAGAAATAAAAATACCTTACACTAAGTCATTTATAATTTTAATTCCTTAAGTAAAGGGGCTAAAATTATGTTTAGAAAAAAAGTAAATGGCTAAATTTAGATATTAGTCCATAGTTTAGCCTTAAAAAACTTATTTTAACCTAAATTTGCTTGAAAAGTGAAAATAAAAAATCAAACCTAAACTTCTACCTTTCTTCGTCTCCTTCCCCCACCCCCGCCCCCACCCACCAACCCACACACGCATACACCAGCCACCGGCCACCTTCACATCTCTTCTTCTCTCATGCTTTATCTTAATCCCACAACGCCAACTTGCCTTTCTGGGTAAGAAATGCAATTTTTAAAGAAGGTCGTTAAATTTTTCGTTAATTTCGATAGCTTCCATCCACGACCATCCAAAAAAGACCCATTTCGCCACAAAAAGTGAACATTAGGCACCAAATTGCAAAAATTGGAACATTAGGACCTAAATTGCAACTCATATGAAACTTTGGAGCATTAATGTGCTATTTGCCCTAAAATTAGCGGAGCCGAACTTAGTTAAGCGAGGACCGAGAATAAAATATAATTTTAAATATTTTGAAGTAATAGCGTTGAAAATGACATGCAAACGATTAATTTAAATATACTCCCTCTATCCCACCCGAATTAGGACAAATTTCACTTTGGGTGTCTCACCTGAAATAGGACATTCCAAAGTAGAAAGTTTTTAATACTTATTTATTAATGGGACCTACTTGTCATGCTCACAACAATTTTTCATTTAATATTTCCTACCCACTTTCTCTCTCATCCTTACTCACAACATTTACTTTTAAAACAATTTTTTTTAATAATGTATTGGTATTCCTTAATCCTCATGCTGGTACAAAATATCCTAATAATAAGTGAGGTAAGAAAATAAAAAAAGTAAAACATAATATTTTTAGGAAAATAGAACTTACCAATATGACACTCAAGAAAATAAATTAGTGCAAATTATTATGAATAATGACTATTAATTGAATTACTCTATGTACATAAATGTACATAAAGAAACAATATGATTTAAGATTACTAAATAATAAACTAAGTAAATCTGCAAATACATAATGGAATATGAAATTTTATGTAGAGAATTTTATTTTTGTGAAAAATAATTGACATAAGGAAAACTTTTTTTTTTTTTTTGAAGCAAATTGTATAGAGATGAAGGGAATTAAAAGAAATGCATAACAGTAATGTACTGCTTTCTTATAATATATACTAACAATAAATAAATAAGGGTTTTATGTTAACATTTTAAATGGTTTATAAACATTTTTTTATATTTCAAAATAGAAACTGATATTTATAAAACTATACCAAAATCCAACGAAGTTGAGTATTTAAGTAAATCAAAGTGAAAAAAAAAAAAACAAAAAAAACTGAGCTTTTAAGATTATTGTAAACTATGGAGTATGGACATCCACCATAGAATAACCATTATTATGATACGCTCAAAAGAAAAATATATAATTCCGTCCATAATAACCATTATTATCAATCATTCAAAAGGAAATACTCCGTCCCTAAATAAGGTTCTTAGTTTGACTTTACACGAAAATTTAAAAAAAATAAATGTTGTGAGTATAAAAAGTAAAGTAAGAGAAAGTAGGAAAGAGAAAGTGGGTAGAAAGTTTTTACCTGTGAGAATGACAAATGGTTCCCATTGTCTATTTTAAATAATAAAATAACTAAGAATCTTAGTATGAGACAAACTAAATAGAAAAATAAAAATCTTAGTCTGAGACGGAAACGGAGAGAGTAAGTAATGATGAAACGAAGGGAGTAGTATATCGCTATCACAGTCGATGAAGATTGAAAATCGTTATCGTGGTATGTGGCTTGATATCCAATTCACCAAGCACTACCCTTCTTGATGTTTTACTTTTCCAATTTTTAAATTACTTCTTCAATTTACAATAAAATTTCTTTTTTTTTTGAAAAATAAATATTATTTTTTTCCGTTTTAAAATAATAAATGTTATTTCAATAAACAAATAAATAATATTTTTTCTGTCAATTTTTTTTTTAAAGATTTTTGTCTTAAAATGAATGTGTTTTTTTTTAAAATAACGTTATCACTAAGCGTTCTTTTACCAATTTTTTCTTCCACTAGTCTCTTTATTGTTGCAAAATTAACTATTTAAACTATGGATAACTAAAATATATGATTTTTTTAATTTAATTACTTGAAAAGTTAAAATTTTCAAAATATCGTTTAAAATAAAATTTGAACATTCATTTAAAACAGAACAAGTGTATGAGTATTTAAAAATGCTATAACTAACAAAAAATTATCAACAAGTTAAATGTAACACTTATTAGATAAATAAGTATTACAATAAAAAACAATTTAAAATACAATTTCAGATTTTCATTTTGAGACCGATATAATACTACTTTTGTTTTTTACAAAATAAACATCCATTCATTAATCAATTTAAGAGAATTCGATAAGAAAAAAGCGTGTACAAAGAGAGGTTTTTATGGGTCCCCCCCGACGGATTATATATATGACCAAAGAATATTCATTTTGTTTTATTCAATAAAATTGCCACTATCGCAACCAGCGCAACCACACCCACCCACACTGTCTTTAGATCTTTTTAACCATGTCTTTTTTATCAGTCAGTCTTATGAAAAACCTATTTTACACTAATAGATGTGTAAAACTTGTTTTACATTAAGAGATTCTGTTTTACATTAAGGGATGAAAACAGGTTTTACACTAAACGAGGGCAAAACAAGTTTTTCTCGAGGTTTTCACCTTTTTTTTATTTATTATAGTGATTTTATTTTCTTTTTTTATGACCAAAGAATATTCATTTTGTTTTCTTCAATAAAAATTGCCACTGTCGCAAGCAGTGCACCCACACTGTCTTTAGATCTTTTTCACCATGTCTTTTTGATTTATTATATATATATATATAAATTTTAAATGATCACTTTTTTAATCAAATAAGTTTTTCCTTTTAAAAGTTACTCATGAATGCTTATTATCCATTATCTCAGAAAATATAATCCTACTAAAATTTATGATCAATTTAATTAGATTTTAATATTAGTTGTTTTATGAAAACATAACTATCCAGATAAATTTATTAAAAAAATCATAACCTTTATATTGAAATGAATAATTATTTTAATTTTTGATTAATGTGTATCAAATTTGGGATTAAGAGGGTAGTACTTTATATTTACATCCGTAATTGTCAAGGTTTCTTATTTTGTAGAGATTACTAAAAGTAGTTGGGTGATTAGGTAAACACAAACTTCTTTAAATGCTCTCTCCCGCTCATAACAAATGATCCATTTTATCACTTTAAGTGTTCCATTAAAAAGTTTTAATTTCTAAAATAGAAATTTATATTACAATATTTTTTATTTTTGGGACTTACTTATCATACTCACAACAATTTTCTATTTACTTTTCTCTACTTCACTTTCTCTCTTCTTCATACTCATAATACATACTTTTAAAACAATTTTCTTAAAAAATAATGGATTCTTTGTTATGACACAGGGAGTATATGTTCACAAGATTTTGGGGAAACTAATTTCTCCTAAATTATACAAAATCCTATTTTTTTTAATTGTTTTTAAATGTTCGCCAAAACCTACTCGTGTATATATATATATATCTTGTCTAAATAAAGTAAAACATATGTTTTCTTTAACATTAAGGAATAAATGGTATAAATAGACTTCTCTGAAATCAACATCAATGCCTACCAAAAGACATTTAAAACAAATATTTGGCTTAATCACACTCATGAAGCACTTATCATGTTTAGTTGATATCTTCACGATCATGTGTGTTATCTACATGTAAGAAATACACAACTTGATGCTTTAAACAAGCTTTTTTTAGGAGAAAAAGGTTTGCTTCAATGATATTTCACAAAATCGTGGGAAAAACGCGTTTTTCCTAACTCCCAAAAAAAGCGTGTTTTAAAAAAACGCGGTGGCATTTTTGTAAATATGTGGAACTTCTTTAAAAAACGCATGGTGGCATTTTTGTAAATAATTGGAACTTTTCAACGGTTCTGGGTATCAATATAAAACCTTCTGGATATGAGATTGATAGTCAGAACCTTTGAAAGTGATAGCCAAAATGGTCATTTTTGTAAATAATCGGAGCTTCTCAACGGTTCTGAATATCAATATAATGCCTTCTGGATATGAGATTGATAGCCCAAACATTTGATAGTGATAGCCAGAAGGGTCCTGGATATCAATATAAAGCCTTCTGGATATCAATATAAACCATTCTAGATATGAGATTGATAGCAGAACCTTTGAAAGTGATAGCCAGAAGGTTTTTTCTGTTTTTTTTTTTAGAGTAACAGAAGTGTTAATAAATAGCCAGTGACAATGTTTAGGAAGACCAGTTGCTGTGTTACGAAGTCCAATGAGTGTCTTGAGGACCGCCAGATGATTTTGAAAAACACGTTTTTTCTAACAACTAGGAAAAACGCGTTTTACAAGAGACTAACTTATGATGTTTTCATGCTCAACAAAAATAATTTATGCTACACTCAATCCATCGTATATATATTAATGGGCACAAAGTTGCTCTAGCACGAGAATTAAGGTAAGTATAAATGTTGTGAGTATGAAAAGTGGGTAGGAGAGAGAAAGTGCAAGTGTTGTGAGTATAAAAGTAAAATATGAGAGAATAAGTGGGAGAAATAGTAAAATTCTTTGCCATTTTTAATAATATTCCCATTCAATGGGACGCCGAAAAAATTAAATTTGTGCCTATTGAAATGAGACAGAGAGAGTATTATTCAGTGCACATCATGTTGGAATAAAGATAAATCAGGAACTAGCGATCTAAATAGAAGAAATCAGCAAAACCGCAGAACAGGCGAGGAGCGGCCGATCCGGGTAAAAGACCCGGCCGTGCGCCTCGGGCAAGTCAAGGATTAGGAGCGGCCGTTTATAAGGAAAGTTTCACGGACGAACCTACTGACTTTGTGCAAAAACAGAGCACGGCCGAGCCGGGCAAGCTACTCGGGCGAGCATGAAAGTCAGAGCGGCCGTGCAGCTGCTGGACGGGAATAAGCTGGATTTCGGGAATTCTAATTAGACTAGGGTTTGGTCTCATTCTAGGTTGTGTATATAAGCAGGGTTCCGCCCCATAACTCATTGTAACTCAGATTTAACATATTATAGTGCAAGATCCTAGCTTGGTAGTGAACCCAGACGTAGTAAAAAATATTGACGAACTGAGAAAAACAATTCTTTGTATCTCTGTACTGTTTTTGCTTCTTTTATCGTTCTTGCTTGTAGGGTTTGCATATTATATTTTTGCGATCTGTTTGGTTTGGAGGGTCTATACCACAACACATACATCCCATATAGTTTTACTTTAATTTTTATGATTGATTTGATTAATTTTTAGAAAACAATATTCCTTCTGTCCCAGACTAATGGGCACAAAATGTTTCTAACACCACAATTAAGAAAAGTGTAAGTGTTGTAAATATGAAAAGCGAGCGTGAAAGAGAAAGTATAATTGCTGTGAGTATAAAAGTAAAGTAATAAAGAGAATACGTGAGATATTCTTTACCATATTTTGTAATGTGCCCATATCAATGGAACGCCCAAAAAAGAAATTTGTACCATTGGTGGAGGACAGAGGGAGTATTTGAGATAATAAGTATGTTTTGTGAGAAACTAGTTTCTCGGTCCATAAGTTATAATGTGTTGTGACGGAATTTGATCACTTATTCCAAATTCAGAAATGGGTGTAACTTTTGCTAAAAAAAAATTATAAAAATAAAAGAAAAGAAAAGAAAAGAAAAAGAAATGGGTGTAACTTTTGATTTTTTTGGTTACTTATGATAATGAAATGAAGGAAATTAAACGGCATGCTAAGTGAGAGACTGTGGACTTTTGACTTTTTCTCAAAAGCAACTAAGGTGCACCAACCTCCATCCCCAAATTTTATTGAAGGTCAAATAAATTTAATTAAAGTATTTCATGTGGTTTGTCAACAACTCTTCAATGGTTCATGTGCTGCAAATTGATTATTTTTCTTTCGCAAAAGTGGTCTTCTTTTATTTTTCATCACCGTTTTGGATTTATTGTTGCGGCTAATAAATACTACTTCCATCTACCCAAAATATACATAGCAATTACATTTTTTTTTTTTAAATCATTATTCTTTCACGTATAATTATGAATCACAAGATTTTAAAAGAAATTAATTTCTTCCTAAAATATCAAAAGTCTTATTTTTCAATCTCTTCTTAAATATTTGCTAAATGCTTGTAAAAACGAACTAAAATAAAAAATGTGACATCTACTTTGATACGTAGTATTAAAATTTAAACTGATTTTTTTTTTAAAAAAAATAGGCTCCGTTTGGATTAGTAATTTCTGATTTTCTTTTAAAGGTACAAGATATAGGAAGAACGTGGTATTAAAGAAATAATTATTTTTGCAGTAATAATAACGCATGCCTTTAAGGCATATGATAAGATTTAAATATGACAGTGGAAATCAATATAATCATATTCTATGCCTTTAAGGCATATGATATGATTTTGTAAACTCACGGTCATAATTAAGTCTTATTCTATGTTTTAAGAATACATGTCAGAAAAATCGTTGTTTTAAAGCAATGCTAGAGACATAAAATGCTTACAAAATATTGTTCACAAAATTTTAACGGGCAATCATTGATTAGTGTTGAAATCATACAACACATGAGCTTACAGTTTAAACATTCAATCACTGTTTGCCAACTAAAATTTTGTGAATAAGATTTTGTGCCCGTAAAATTACTCTTATTTTGGTCCAAAAGGGTTTGACTCTGTGTTTGTAACATACTGATGTACATTTTAATTGTAATAAACTCTCTCACTATCATATATTTTAGCTCCAAATTCATTTTTTTTGGGTAGTTCATTAAAAAAGTGAAAATCTCCTACTCCAATCTCACTACTATTACTTTATGAATATAAAAAAAATTATTCCATAAATCATATATCATCTCATTTTGTTTAATTTGATCTCGAACGGAGAAGTACATATTCGTATTTAATTTATTTTTTGACCTATGATGCATAACCAAAGAGCTCTAGCTCAAGCGGTATCCGGTATTAGCTTCCCATGCGGAGGTCTCGAGTTCGAATCCCGTTAGGGAGATTTGTATTAGCCTATTTATAGGACTACTTGTAGCCTAAGGGCAATTTATCTATCATTAATGAATTAGAAAACCCAATTTTTTTTTAAAAAAAAAGACCTATGATGCATAATTGGGTTCAATTATCTGTGCTTTTTTTAGATAACTAAATAGTAAGACATAAAAACATTGTTAATTAACATGATTTTAGTGTAATCATCAATTAAACAAATGGATTGTTTAAGTATTCATACGGGAATATATTTATGGTTTTGTGCCAACTTAGATGATTCCAAGGACCAATTCAAACATATCCACCTGCAATTTATGCATATAAATATTGCTTGTCATAACCTAAGCCTTCAATAATTATTGATTCTTTTAACATATATTTAAAATTCTTTTCGTTAAGAACAATGATTAAAAGTTTTAATATGTGGTACATAAATCTTGTTGACATTTTTTTTTTTTTTTGAACAATTGTGTGAATTACTCCAAATCGGAAGGGTCGGTCATCTAAATCTGGCTTTATACTAAATCCCAACGATTATGTTTCGAAACGACCTACTTAGAGCGACTCATCATGTAAACAAATTGTTGTCAAATAAATGTTACAAATTCATTACTTAATTTCACTTCAAATTCAACTTCAATGTAATAAGCAATGTCGAGTCCGAGCATTAAGTTTAATCTACATATTTTCAATTGATTTATTTTCTGTGAGTGGATAAAAAAAATATAACCGGTCTAGACAGTAAGAGCCCGAAAATAAAATTCGAAATTTTATTGCAAACATTGTTGTCAAAGTGATGGTGATGACGACGATGAATGTCTACATATAATTTAGAACCTAGGAGTATCACCTTCACATTTATTTATTTAAAAAAAATTTATACGTGTTATATTTTTTTTATATTCATAGCGTGTTCTTTTGGTTGAAGATAGGGTCAATTTCCCTCTCATGGATTTGTTTGAGAAAATCCAAACAAAGTTGTTGTTCAAGTCTTCAATCTTGCAATTTTTTCTTCTATAATAAAGTTTGGCATTATCGCGAAAACAATAGGAAAAAAAGAAGGTAAAATGGACTAAATTGGTATATGAAGCCATAGATCCACATAGAAAATATTGTTTTCCAACCTTTTAAAGGGTCAATTTTATATTTACAAGTTACAACATTGAACTTATGTGGGGGATCAATAAATAATTTTTTACTAGACGAAGCCGATTTTAGCATTTTTGCTTTTATTGAGTTATTTTGCTTGAATCCATATTCTTTTTAAATTTTTATTTTTAAAAATGTAATATTTATTTTGAGATAAATTAAAATACAATATTCATTTCAAGACGGAGAAAGTAATTGAAAAGTTAGTATATGGAGTATTTACAATCTTTTAAGGCTATAAAGATTTCAATAATTTGATGTTGATAACCAGAATGTTTGTTGGTCATGACCTTCTTCAAACGTGTTCAAAAATTACATTCAGAAGGCTTTATATTGATATCCAGAACCGTTTGAGAGGTTCCGATTATTTACAAAAATGCCACCGCGCGCTTTTTTAAAGAGGTTATGCATATTTACAAAAATGCCACCGCGCTTTTTTAAAAACACGTTTTTCCCTGGCATCTTGTAAAACGCGTTTTACCCAAGATTTTGGCGTTATTATATGGCAATTCGCAAGATCGAGTCTTATTAGTTAGAATAATATAGATAAAAATAACAATTAGATCTAGATCCAGATTGCAACTACATTGTTGTCAAGCTAAGCATGCAAGGAAAAACATCGACTAA
The DNA here is from genome assembly GCA_026119855.1 of Campanula takesimana. Classification (NCBI taxonomy): domain Eukaryota; kingdom Viridiplantae; phylum Streptophyta; class Magnoliopsida; order Asterales; family Campanulaceae; genus Campanula; species Campanula takesimana. Next base: position 187,883 of record JAOWBW010000316.1, on the reverse strand, counting down.
GCTTTGATAATGTTCATAACTTGTTATTTCATTGTAGACATAAATCATTGTGACTTCAATTGGAGAGAATTGAAAAAAAAAAGTCTATCGTTGGAACCTTCAAATCTTGTTTTGTTCAATACAAGGGGACTTGGCATTATCGCTAAAACTATGTTCATTTTTGACATGTGGTGATTTCTCAAGAAAATGTTGCTAACTGAAAGAGAATAAATCAAGGAAAGCATTGCATTCCGAATAGGACTTAACTATATGTTAATTAAATTAGTCTAATGTGATGCGTAATATATATGAATTCTTACTTTTTGAACCTAAAATTACCATTTACCTTTTACGTTTCTCTGTGACATATCTTGTTCATGATTAATCAAATCACAATTTAGTAATTTATTCATATATGAACTAACGCTTAAAAATTAGTGTAATTCATAACTCTATCTATAAGAAGGTACGGAGTATTTATTTTCTATCTTCTCACAACCAACTTCTCTAGCTCGACAACATAAATTAGTTATTTGAAACAAAATTTTGTGTGCTCTTTCGCCAAAAACGATAGATGCATTTCTTAATATCGTGTTCTTTCAAGAGGAAAGAAAAAACATAACTATGTATGGTTGTAATACCGTGGAGCTTATTGGATTATGCGTGTAACAGAAAGTAGTTAATAATTCACAAAAATTCCACTCTACTTTATGAGCATTCGAATATATAGCTAGGTTAATTTCGCCACAAAATATACTAAATAAATATCTGTTTTATGCCAAAGTTAGCCTAGTCACATTGTGTTGGACGCTAGGACAAATATTACGTAGACCATATACTTAATTTTCACAAGATTTGGGGATTCTGTATAGGACTTAACTATATGTTAATTAAATTAGTCTAATGTGATGCGTAATATATATGTTCTAATATGTATCTGGCCTACTATAACAAGTAACTCAGCTGAAGTTATTTCAATCATTTTAACTTTGCTTGCATTTTATTTATTATCATTAATTTGACTGTTATTCAGTTTGATTGTAAGGTTGTTATTTATCGTGCCCCCTTGGCAATGATGATGACATTAGGGAAAAATGCATTGGATAGAATTTGCTAATTATTGTCCTACTTGTCCCACAATTGGACAATGAATAAGGTATCCCATGCCAAATTTGCAGGCCTTTTAATTGGTTCTTTTATCTTGGTTTCATTTGATTTGATGATACTAACAAGGAAATGCCTACTAATGGGAGAGCTCGTATTGAAGCAATTTCCTCACTAAGACTAAGAAGGAACATATTCCATTGATAAGGAATTTCCAACTGTCCACTGTTAGGAAGAATTCGGACATTTTTTTTATTTTTTTTTTTTTTTTTTTTTTTTGAAAAGCCAAAACTTAGTTCCGCCACTATCAGAATTTACGGCAGTTTGAATCGATTGATTTTGATCAAAATTATAATTGAATTAATGTTATTTTGAATCAAGGTTTTAAAAAGCGCTAGGCGCAACAGCTGGGCCTAGCGCCTAGGCGGGCTTAGACGGGGCGTAAGCGGGGCCGAGAATTAAAACATAGTTATTGTTTTGGCCAATTTTTGACAATTGGACAAATAAAAAAGAAATAGGGTACAAATGGAATATAGATTTCAGAATTCAAGATGTAGGTCAGAGTTCAAGGTGTTAACGCAGGATGTAACGAGGAAAGCCCTTGGAACAATCGTCCTCCGGCACAAAACCTCGGGAGGTTTTGGAAACCTGCCTTAACCTTCGAAATTCACTAAGTATTTGAGAGAATTACAAAAACGAAGTATATAGAGAGGTTACACAGAAGTGAGTGTGTGTAAATACATGTGGTATGCTCTCTTTAAATACTGAGTAGAAAGAATTAACAAACTAGCTAAGTTATCCCTTAAATCTCGGAAGTTGGTTAAGAGATAAGGTTGATCATTTGGGAAACGTTGAAGACTTCTATTTGACATGTGTTGGTAAACGGCATGTGCTCTTTGACCTAGTCCATGGGATCTTCACGATCTGTTAGTGGTCCCTGAAAAGTAGGATCAATGATATACCTGCAGGACGTAATTGGCCAAGTTGCATGATCAAGACGTTAGGCCAAGTTGAAGCTTCAAGTTGTTTTCAGCATGTTGAAGGCTTCAAGTTGTTTTCAGCATCCTGAAGGCTTCAAGTTGTCTTCAGCATCCTGAAGGCTTCAAGTTGTTTTCAGCATGTTGAAGCTTCAAGTTGTAAGATGTAGCTGATTTTATCCATTCTACACATGTTGATATAAACATGTGCTCTTATTAACTTAGTATCTCAATCTTTCATGATGAGATAGTTAGTTTCACTCAGGATGTCCAGTCGTCAGGATGTAAAGTGAAAATGTAGAACTAATCATGTAAAATGTAAGACGTAAACTCAAGCTGTTATCTCCAGGATGTAGATGTAGTGTTGTGAGATTTTTCACCCCAAACAGTTATAATATTCTAGACGAGACCTAGGCGTTTCATGAGCGCCTAGCGCCTAGGCGGGGCCTAGGCGAGCGTCTTTTAGAACACTGTTTTGAATATTTCATCTTACCATCACATGTGCTTGTTGATTTCAAAAGTACAACATTTGTTTTAATAGGTTGAGTTATTCGGTTGCATTGCAGTTTGATAAATAACACGCACACACAATCCAAAGCCAAAAAGAAGAAAAAGAAGAAGAGGCTGTCTCGCGTACAACGGCCGCACGCCGTGCGGCGGCGCCGAGCCGAGCCGCGCCATATATTTTTTTTTGCCGAGTTTTTTTTTTTTTTTTTTTTTTTTTTTGCCACCCTAACTTTTTTCCTCCAACAAAAAGTAACACTTTTTATACCGAAATGTAACACTTTTTTTCTTCAAATGTAACACTTTTTTTTCAAAACAAATGTACCACAATTTTGATGCAATAGATTAAAGATAACATAAATATTCACAACTAAATTAAAGTAACACTTTTTATAAAGGAATATAACACTTATTTTTTCAAATGTAACACTTTTTTTTCTCCCAAAATTAACATAGGATTGACAACTAAAAACTAATATTACATTTTATAAAAAATGAATGTAACATTTTTTTTTCTTAATTGTAAGAGTTTATATTCCTAAATGTAACATTATATATGAAATGTAACAATTTTTTATTGAGAAAGTAACAATTGAAATGCAAACCTATTTTTTTTTTGTAAAAACTGATGTTACCTTTAACAGTAGAAAGTGTTACTTTTTGAAAACGAAAGTGTTACTTTTATCAGAACATAGTGTTACATTTTCAGCTGAAATCAGATCAATTTGTTTTGTGTGTAAAAAATGTATTTTAAAAAAAATAAATCAAACCATATCATGAACTATGTAGTTTTATTCGTCTCGTCGAAACGAACACAACGGTATTTTTATTTTTATTTTCGACTTATAAATCACAAGATATGACATTTTAAAGTTTTTTGGTTTTTTTTTTTTTTTTTTTTTAATGGACCTGGGCGGATGGAGCGGGTGGGTCGGGCCGGGCGGGTTGACCCGCAGTCACGCCCGTCGCACGGCGTACACCCGCCGTTCCTAAGAATTTGTCAAAGAAGAAACACAGCATGCGTAACGAGAAATCACTAATGCAATACCACTTCATAATTCCATATATATATATATATATATATATATGTAGATTTGGAATGGAATAAAGTATAAAGGTGATCATTTAGTACGAGTCCTAGAATAGAAAGGGCTTTGTCTGTGTTACAGGCAGTGTTCTAAAAGACGTCTGTCTAAGCCGCTTAGGCGCCAAGCGTTCTTGAAATGCCTAAGTCCCGCTTAAAATATTATAACGCTTTTTAGAACCTTGGTTACAAGTCGATTATATTCTATTTCCATTTATCTAGTTTGTGATGCGTTTTATTTTCAAGTAGTAACGTTTGTCGGAGAGACTTCTTTGGGAAAAGCTACCTATGTGGGAGAACTTGAGTGGACCAATTCTTAGAAAAAGTGTCCATTTAATATTTAGTACTTCTGCCCCAAAAATGAAAAAAATAAATAAATAAATAATAACTTTAAAATGATGTTTCTTTGGTCTCAAACATATTTTAGATGTTCTTCTTCTTTTTTTTTTTTTGATATTTTCTTTTTTACATGCAAAACTAAATTTTAAAAGTGGATAGTAACAATATTTAATATTTTTTGTTATATAAATTAATTTTTTCAAAGTTTCATTTTTTTAATGACCAAAAGTTTATGATAGTATGATATTAAGAAAGTAGGCTCGGGACCTATAAAATAATACTCCCTTCGTCCCGGACTAAGGTTCTTAGTTTGACTTTACATAGAGATTAAGAAAAAGTAAATATTGTGAGTATGAAAAATAAATTAAAAGAAAGTAGGAGAGAGAAAGTGGGTAGATTTTTTTATTTTTTTTTTGTGAGAATGAAAAATGGGCTCCATTGTCCATTTAAGGTAATAAAATAACTAAGAACCTTAGTCTGAGACAAAAAAAAGTAAAAACCTTAGTCAGAGACACAGACAGAGGGAGTAGTATGTTTTTCTAGCATAAATCGCTTTGTGATGCGCAAGTTTAACTACTTCCTTATCTAATTTAATAATATTAAAACTATCACAATTAACTTTTAATAAAATTTCATTTAAATATAATAAAAAATCATTCATTTTAAAATGAAGAAAGATTGAACCAACTTGGTATCAAATTTGGACGGTGCATAAAAATGAGATATTGAACCTTTATGGAATTTTGATTGGTAAAGTACATTGGGCCATTTTCATTTTCTTAAGCGTAACAAACTGCATAAATAAGTAGGGATGGCAATGGGTTGGATACGGAGCGGGTTTTGTCAAATCCGAACCCGTCCCGCTGTGAACCCTCCTTGTGCCGAACCCTCTCCCGCCTCGTAGAGTGATGAACCGTAGCCGACCCATCCCGCTAGTATACAGTGTAAAAGCACATTTGTGTTTGGGCTTTAGCCCAAGCTAAAGTACCCAGCCTGTATAACTTAGGGGTTCCCTTATCTATCTGGGATACTTGGGGAAGAGGATCAAGTTGGCCCTTGCGAACAACTTGATGCACTATCTCCCTTCAACCCTTTGAACGAAATGCGGCAAAAGGAAAATCCATGGACTGACCCCATCATCTCCACCCCGTAGGAACTACGAGATCATCCCAAGGGCGCCTTCGGCATCCAGGGATCACGGACCGACCATAGAACCCTGTTCAATAAATGGAACGCATTAGCTGTCCGTTCTCAGGTTGGGCAGTAAGGAAACATTAAAACTCAAATTTGAGCCTAATTTCAACCTGTTCAAACCAGACTATTAGACCAACAGTTTTTTTTCTTTTCTTTTGAGCAATATTAGACTAACAGTTGTCGGTACATAAACTTTAAGTGAAAATCTTGAGAAAAACTTGTTTTATAAAACCTGTTTTCATCCCTTAATGTAAAACAAAACCTCTCAATGAAAAACAAATTTTACGCATCTCTTGGTGTAAAACAGGTTTTTCATAAGACTAACTCAAACTTCAAAAATAAAATTCCATTCATAACAGTTGATTCAAACTTGAAATGTGTGATGACTATAAATGATTGGGCTCATTTAGTGATAGCCTAGTTTTATGCCCATATTTGTTTTATCAGTAACTGAGGCCCATGAAAGTAGGTCTCGATTCAAAATAATTTGGGGTGGACTGAACAAAACTAAAAATGTGTGGGCTATTCAATTACTCCCTCTGCCTCAAAATGATCTTCGCGTTTGACTATTCAAACTTTTTAAGAACATGAACACCTTCTTCACTAGCCATGTTTTGTTTAGGCACTTTTTTTAATTAAATTGTAGAAATGTGAAGAACTTTTTGGGACAACGAGAAAGGGCAAATGAGAAGATCATTTTGGGACGGAGGGAGTACTACACAAGAGTTTTGAATCTTGAAATTTGGAAATTTTTCTTTCATTTAATTAAAATGTCCATAGATGTTTTTACTTTTAACTAGCAGTACACCCGTGCGTTGCACGGCGTGTGTGCAAAATTATATTGTTTAAGCAAAAACAATTACTCCATCTGTTCCTAAATGAGTGTCCAGTTTCAGAAAAAAATTGACCCAAAATGAGTGTCTAATTTGACCATAACTTTGTCCCTAAACGTTTTTTTTTTTTTTTTTTTCCCAACAATCTCTTTATCCTTGCAAAACGAAAGGTTTGCAAAGAGTATTATAAGATTATATATAAAACTTTGCTACCAAATTGTACCAAACGTTATGTCCTTTAATCTACAAAGTCCCCAATAAAGAAATGTTTTACTCCCTCCGTCCCGGAGTAAGAGTCCTACCCCTTATTTGCACGCTTTTTATAAATATTGAAAGTGATGTAAATGTTGTGAGTGTAAAAGTAAAGTAGGAGAGAGAATGCGTGGGAGATAATAGTGAATTGATTGATGTTGTGAGTATAAAAGTAAAATATGAGAGATAATGAGTGGGGTGAATAGTAAATATTCTTTGCCATTTTAGGAATATGACTCTTATTCTGGGACGTACCAAAATGGAAAGTAGGACTCTTACTCTGGGACGGAGGGAGTAATACTTTTAAAATAATGGAACCCGTTTATCCCACTCACAACAACTATCCACTTACTATTCTAAACCTCACCTTTTTTTTTCCCACTCAACTACCTACACTCACAACAACTTTTTAACTTTTTTCCTTAAATAATGCCAAAACAAAAAATTGTACTCCCTCCGTTCCGGAGTGAGAGTCATACCCCTCATTTACACGCTTATTAATCAATATTGGAAGTGATGTAAATGTTGTGAGTGTAAAAGTAAAGTAGGAGAGAGAATGAGTGGGAGATAATAGTGAATTGATTGGTGTTATGAATATAAAAGTAAAATCTCTATCTATATAAAAGCAAGATGGTGAGATGAGTTTTCCCGCTCAAAAACATCACTATCAAAGGGCAGTTTGGTCCTTGCTCTGTTTTACTTGCTTCTTATTTACAATCTAACTCATTCAAACATTGTTTACAAACTTAGTGTTTCAGTTTAATTTAAAAGTAATGAGTAGATAATTTTAAACCATAAATAAGTAGGAAACAAATATAGAGATTTGCAACCGAAATACTAAATAGCACTAAGTTCCATTAATATCAACAAAATAGTACATCGAGGAAAACCCAAAAACTTCAAACAACAAATACTTTGGCTAGCCACTTGTGTCCTTCTTCACCAACCCTTCACTTCAGAACATTTGCTGCAAAAAGACATGAAACATTAGTTAGCATCATCCTGAAACTATTTTTAGGAAGGACAATAATTTACTAAAATTACCCTTCCATCACATGCTCCCCAAAAACTGGCCTCCTTCTTCAACACCTCGATGTCGCTTCACCTTCATCACAGCTCTTACAAAAGCTTAAAACATACTTATTACAACCTAGAGAACTCATAGTAGGTAGTCTCCCCTAATAGGAGTTTAAGTTTGATTACAGACCAAAATATAAAAGTAGTAGTAGCAGTTAAATATTACAGCACCACAAATTAGTCATCCCTCAAACTAAGTCCAGCATCACCATCACACTTAGCCACTTTTGCAGGCTTCTGTTCAGTCCCATGATTAGGAGAATAGCCATCCATCAAACACCTCTTCACGCCGAAACAAACTTCAGCACCAACTGTTTTCATCTTTGAGATGCCCTTGGGAGTATCGAAATTAAGCCACTCAGTCTCTCCTTCATTAAGAAATCCCTGATAAAAATGAAATATTAGAGGGTCAAATAGGTAGGAGATAAAGTAGCTTTGAATGAAGGAATCGAATGAAAGATAAATAACATTTTTTGTAAATGAAAGAGTTGGAGTAGTGTGTACATTTACAGAACTGGAGGAGCCTTCTGCTGGACCTTTGCCTTTGTCTTTAATGTCAGGTTTACAATCAATCAAAGAATACTTTTCAATTACGCGCTTGTCACTTGTCATCTTAACAACCGAATGAGTACCAACGTTGTAACCAATAATAAGACCTTTAATTTGTATCTTGAAGAAAGCCACCAAACCTACCATCATAGCAATCTCAACAGGAACATCCTGTAGCCAAAATTTTGTTTAGCAGGAATACTATCAACTACAGAAAAAAAAATACAAAAAAAAAAAACATAAATGCATAACAAATAATTTTTGTTACACATAAGTTTATGAAAAATTTCTTACATCTCCATTAGCAGAAGCAGCTAGTTCAACAGCAGACTTCCCAATAATCTGTGAGCATTCCTTATCCCACAGAATTAGAGATGAAGTCCCACAATTGTCAACCACTCGAACTTGAATTTTATACCTACAAACACATTCGAAGGATCAGCATCAAACAGTTAATCGAATATAGCATATAGATATGTAGCGACTACCTTGGGTTCTCAAAACGTTCAAATGAATCACAGTATTCACAATAAAATATACCACCAGCGGGAGTCAATTTCTTGTAACAATGCTTGCACGATATGTAGTACCACTCATACATGTTTTCAACAGCGACAATCTCGCAATACACCCAATAGTTGCCAATCTGTGAATAGATTTAAACACACTTATTTGACTCACATTCTTTTGAAAAATAGTGCATGCAGTCAATTAAAAGCAAACATTAGACTCAAAGGAAAAAAATAAATGTATACCTCACGTGTTTTAAGGATTTGATCCAATGTCCTAACACGGTCCTTAGAGGACTCCAAATCCTCTTCTGCACTTTCAGACATTGCCAAAGGCACATTATGAACAGCTCCAGGAGCAGCACCTTCCAGCACAATTCTGTTGAGTTTTGTCAAAGATTAAAAGAAATTAAAACATAGAAAAGGAAATAAAGGGAATGAGAATAGTACAATGTTTTTTTGGAACATTTACTGTAAATAATTACTTTCTCGAACAAATATTGTATTCATTTTTTTTTCTTTTAGCAGTTAGACAAAGAACATACCGAGATCTGAAGTCCTCAATTTCTCTTACAGTCTGATCGTAAATGACCTTCGAGACATGGTATGTATTTGAAACTCGGACTTCACCCTTATACTTCCTCATTCGACACAATTGCATCACAATCACTAACATGTCATTGTTATTTTCCAGGTAGTGAAACAGTTCGTCAGCAATATCACCCCAAATGGTGCAAGCCAAGGTAATTCCCCTATTTTGATTTCATATTCAAAAGAGGAAATTAATTACTAACTTGCACATAAATTGAACCCAGAAGAAGACATATTTCATAAAAGTAAAACTTACTGCAAGTTTTCCAAAGTTATATCTAGCATTGAAGTCTCTTTTCCTTGAATTTCCTTCTTCTGATGTGTTCCCCTGCTCGATAGACGCCCTATGACGTCTTTTTAAAAAAAAAACAAAAAAAAAAAACAAAAAAAAAATTGTTTGACTTCTCCATAAATACTGAGAATATTTTTAAAATTAATTTTACTTGAATAAAATTTCACACCTATAAGAAGTGATTCATCTAGCTCTGAAAGGCTTGATGGATCATCATACATTTTGAAGTCGAAAATGAGTCTAGGAAAATTTGAGTCGAAAATTTCAACCAAATGTGTTTTTCCAATGAATATTATCTTATACGGGCTGATTGACGTCTTAAACTTCATCCCATTATCTGCAACGACAAAATTCTTTATTGCGTACAGATGCTCTTCTCGCAACATTCCAGTGAACTTAGACATCAAGTTCCGTTTTATTGTTGCATGAATCCGATTGCCCTATTTACGAAATAAAATCACAATCAGTTAGAAAATGGAAATAGGTTTTGTTTACCCCAAATATATTTGACACTAAAAGTAAAGAGCGAATCTGAAAATTGAAATAAATTACCTCTGAATCATGAAACAGACATTCTGTGCTGTAGACATTATCTTGCTCACCAAATGCATGCAAAGAGTAAACTCGAATTAAACGAAGTTTCATTGCCCACTCCACTCTGCTGGGATTTAACTCACTCACGAGGCTAAAGGAAGGAGCCATTTTTTCCACCTGAATTTGAACTCTCAGTAGTTAACAATGGAGGGTGAAAGAGCTCATTTATAGCAAATTGAAAAAATGGCAGCTGTACTTGATTCAAAAGGAGTGATAGCTGTACTAAAAAAATGGACCAATCAAATGCATACACCATTTGAAGATAGGCTGCATGGAGGACAGTTGTCTTCTAGTGAGTTCCATTTTGTTTTGGGCAATTCCACAAAATACCGAAATAAACCTCAGATTTCATTTTTATTTTCCATCAATTGTAATTTCAAGTTTACCATGAATAACAATGACCAAACTGCCCTTTGATAGTGATGTTTTTGAGCGGGAAAACTCATCTCACCATTTTGCTTTTATATAGATAGAGATTTTCGTTTGTCCTAAAATAAATATCTTCTTACTAAAAAACTAATGTATGAAGTTTGGTGATCTTCCTATACTACTCATTCTAATAGCCACAAGCATTGCAATCCATAAAAGATGTCACTCTACTCATATAAATAGATTGAGGCAATCAAATAACTAAAAGCTTAAATACATTACTTGACATTTATTACGGGACAGAGGGAGCACAACCATTACCGTCTATGTTAATCTCTTATGGTGAAGTATGATTTGAATGCTTCTATTGCTTTGTAGGTGGCAAGGTGGGGATACAAATGTCCGAAATACTATTCATTCTTTGTCTTTTTTTGGGAATAAAGTATGTAAAACTCTTACTCTGAGACGTACCGAAAAGAAAAGTCACTCTGAGACGGAGGGAGTACCTTGCATGTATTTGTAAAATACTTGCTTAGGGGATAAATGAGAAGACTTTTGAACCGAGTAGCTGAATCTGTCACTTAAGAGAAGGATATTGTATATGTAAAAGAGTTGAAGCGGATGGCTAATCAACTTAAGGCACTGGATGGAAGCCCAGATCAACAGTTGCCATCAAACAAGGCTGATCTTTTGTTAGATAAACTCTCTCTTCTTACCAAAGCAAAACCACAATTATCTTCACTTATGTTGACTGACTTGACAATAAAACCTGAATCAATACTCAGTAGCAAGGTTCTAAAAAGCGCTAGGCGGCCGCTAGAAGTCACAGTTGGGCCTAGCGCCTAGGCGGGGCCGAGAATTTAGACATAACTATTATATCCTAGGCGCGACCTAGGCGTTTCATGAACGCATGCCTATAAGATAAGGTGATAAGATACATGCAGCGGCCACTGATTAATGCTATTAATCTCCCGTCCCTACTTTCTTATTGCTGTGCATCTATCACCCCTTTTATAGGATCTGGGCATGTGTTCGGTTGGATCTCACAGAAGTCTTTTTAGTTTAATATGAACCATTTCCACCAACGGGGGTCACCTATTTGTGAAAGATATGCTCTGAACCGTCGTTGATGCAATTCCACTTTGTGAAGTCAGTCACCATAGGCCCCAATTTCCCTATTGTATACTCCTTCCGTTCCATCACAAATGAGACTAACTTGTTGGGCACATAGATTAAATAAAAATTGTAAAATATTGGTAGTAGAGAGGTTGTGAGTATGAAAAGTAAAGTAGGAGAGAGATGAGTGAGAGGAATATTAAGTTGATTGTTGTAGTGAGTATGACAAGTGGATCTCACTAACTAAAATATTGTTAGAAGTTTACCACACTGTGGGCAATCTCACTTGTGGTGGGACGGAGTGAAAAAGAAATTATTCTCATTTGTGCTGAGACGAAAGTGTTAGGGTGTCAACCCAAGTCCCACATCAACAATTGAAAGTAGAATTGCTTAGTATATAAAGGTGTCCACACACTTCATTAGTATGAAGCATTTTGAGAAATGACCCCAAAACAAATCTGTGCAGGCAGGACCCAAAACGACCCCAGTGCCAAGATCAACCAAACAAACTAGACAAAGGCAACGAGCTAGGGATGAACAAGCAATTCTTCTTTTTTTTTTTTTTTTTTTTTTTTTTTTTTGTAGTTATATATACTATTTTTTTCAAAGCATACCCTTGAATGTTTTTAATTTTTATTTTAATAAGTCTACTATGTTTACAACGTTACCACTTATCTGATTGTTTATACTTTATAGATTTTTTTTTTTGTGACAACACCAATATAGTATCGTTTTATTTAAATAGAAAGATTGGCTTATGGCCAACAAAAGAGTGATACATTTTCCTAGCAAAAGTTGCAGAGCAATTTTAGGGGCATAAAATAAGGTCACAAAATCTTGCACACAATATGAGGTGTCGATATTTTATTGGTTGCATTGGTAATGAACCCACCACACTCTAATTAAAAACACCAATAAAATAATTACCTAAGATTTTGTGACTTTTTTGTGCCCCTATTATTATTCAAAACTGCATTTTCATGTGTTAGGTTTACAATTGTCCTATCTACTTTAAATACTTGAAATAAATTACATAGACTTTTACTTTCCATAATGCCTTGTAGAATCGTCGAACGTACATTAAAAAGAGTTGATACAGCTCCTTTAAAATTGTTATTGCTGCAATTTTGTAACGGTACTGACAGCATCTGCCCAAACTAAGACTCATCAGCTCTGTTTAAATATTAAATGCTGAGATTTTTTTCTTTCATTTATATTTACATGAGTTACCAAATTCATTTTGAATAATTACGATCAAATTAATCATTCAAGATGAATTTGGTAACTCTTATAAATATGATTCTTATCTTGAATAAGAATTATATTTCAGTATATATTTATTACAATACTATTATATTAAATTTAAAGTAAGGAATAAGAATCACATTTCAGTATATATTTATTACAATACTATTATACTACTCCCTCCTTCCCTGACTAAGGTTCTTAGTTTGACATTACACACGGAGATTAAGAAAAAATAAATGTTGTGAGTATGAAAAAGTAAGTAGGAGAGATAAAGTGGGTAGGGAGTTTTTGTTGTGAGAATGACAAGTGGGTCCTATGGTCCATTTTAGGTAATAAAGCAACTAAGAACCTTAGTATGTGACAGACCAAAAAGGAAAGTAACAACCTTAGTCTGGGCCGGAGGGAGTATTAAGTTTATAATAAGGAGGATGATAAGAATGCTTGTGAGTTAGGAATGAAATGAGGGCTTAAAATCTTATGAGTTGGAACGCTCTAGAAAAAATAAAAATAAATGTATTTTTATGTTATGTTGCAGTCTTAAAAAGCAATGTATGAAAAAGAAGTATAACTACTCAGTGTACACGACGGTCATTTTAATTTTGAAAAAAAAAGTGATAAAGAAAGCATGTCTCTACCCAAAATATCAGCCTGCAGAAAATGCTTTCGCTAACTACTCCCACTATCCAGAATAAAAATCACACTTTCTATTTTAGTCATATCAAAATAAATATAACTCCTTCCATCTTACGATATAAATATCGTAAGAATTTTAAGTAATTATTTTAAATTAATTGATTATGGTAATGATAACTTTAAAATGTTATTATGATGGTGTATCAATAAATGTTTTATAATTTTATTAGACTAAATAAATTAAATTAAATTTATTGCTCAAAGTTCATTTGGTTACAAAAATAAAAGGCGACATTTATTTCGGGATAAAGGAAGTACATTTTTTCAAGCAAAAAAATATGGATTTCATTAATAATTATCAAGAAAATGGTGCCAGAGACTCATCTCAAAGTTGAGGAATTCGATCAAGATGTGAAATAATCGACAAAATGCTCGGCTCCATGAAAAAGCGTAACTCTCGAATAATAAAGCCCAACCTTGAACCAAATCTTCATCAAATACCCTCTCGAACAATGACTTTGGATGCTCAAATGCTTCTCCAAGTGTAACATGGACACAACCCAAGGTTGCCATTAAAAATCCCCACGAACAATATTTGGTGTTGAAGACACGATAATATAACGCATATGAGTCATGGATAAATGTCCAACCAAGCATCCAAATCATTGCAACAACAAAGAAAAATTCAAACACCAAACATAAACTCCCTACACAATGGAGATAAGGTAAATGCTCTCGACGAAGGAGATAAGACATGGGCTCTCGATAAAGGAGAAAAAAACATGTAATATAACGGAAAAAACGATGTGACTACACTAAAAAATCGACGGCTAGAGGCGGAATTGCTATGGCCACTTCAACACCCACCGCGATCTTCCTCAAATTAATAGTTCTCAAATTTGATTCGAAATCGAAAATTATTGAAATGCAAGAATACAAAATTACAAACTAAAAAAATAATGTACAAAATCTGACGAAGATCACTTACAATACAGGAGATTTGAAGAAAAAGACACAGAAGTTCCAACTTCCGTTATATATTAAAAAAAAAATGTAATTTCATAATGGTACAAGTCATAAAAAATCAAAGCACATTTGTTAAAATCATTAACAAGTCGAGTATTTATTTATTTATATATTTATTCAAAAGAAAGCAGTATTTATTTTAAGAGGGGACGGAAAGAATATATATAACCAAACTAAAAGGATATGATGTACCTAATTAAATTAAAGATAAACTTTGGAAAGTACATTAATGATTAGGCTAAAAAATTCTAGACATTGTGGACTTTGTATTTCTATTTTGTTTATGTTCAATATTTTCAACAATCAACCTATATTTTAACTAACGCCGATTAAGACTAGGAGTATTAGTGAATCATATACTTGTCTATTTGATTGGAACTAATATGGAGTGAAAAAAAAAAAATCACTGTTTCAATATCAAATATCAAGTGATTACGCCAAAAAGCGTTAATAAATATTTACAGATTTGAAACTACTACAACAGCTTATATTTGTTACAAAAGCAGCCGTCGGAATAAAACAGCCTTATAGCCTCTCATCATTTATTAATGAGTTTTTTGAAGCACGTTTATTAATGAGTTAGATAATATAGGACTTAATTAACACTTTTGTAACTTTGTAGTTTTTTAATAAATGTGGTTTCTATTTTATTGTTTGATTTTCTCTCCACTTGTAAGAGCTTTAGATTTCCCTCCTATGTTGAGGGCATTTGTTTTCCCTCCATTGTTGAGGGCTTTGGGTATTACTTTTGTGTTGGCCATTCTCAATATACCACATCGCGAGGATGATAAATTGGTTGTCGATTTGGTTGCTTCATCTTTGAACAAGAACGCTTCAGATTTATGATTGGAAGGAAGGTTTTCAACTAATCTTTCAATCAATTTCGGGCCTAAGCGGAAGCATATGTTATCCATTTTGAAGTCTCGCAAGAGTGTGTTCATGAAGACAATCTATGATGAAGTTAGATTAGGTTGCCTTCTTCAAACATACCGAGTTGTGCTTCGTGCTCATATTCATCTCTCGGTACGTTTAGTTGATCCTCGAGCCAATGCTTTGACCGATTGTATTTCTTGGGCTTCTTTTCTGTTTGTATCGTTTGTAAGTCCCACTGTTTGGGTTAAGCATCCGGTGTTTGTGGATAGCCCACTCCATGTTCATTGCAATGGCTAATTAATAAAATCTGTTTGTTTGCTTAAAATAATAATAATAATAATAATAAATTACTATGACTCAATAAAACAAAGATATGTAATCTTATCCTAGTAGTCGACCACTGCATTGCAACCGAAAACCGTAATTTGCCCATATTGTTAAATCCATTCATACACTATACTGTATGTAATCTAATTGCATTAGGAACAAATAAATCGATGCCAATTTACAAAAGGGATTGATAACGGTAAGTTTGTTTTTTCTCGGTCCTTAAATAAATGTTTATTTTATATTTGATTAAAAATAAATATAAATATTTATTTTGAGATGAAAAATAAGAATATAAATTTTGTTTTCTTCTCTATTATTTTTAGCGGGTTAGATTGAAGCCACACTCTCATTTAGTTAGTTAGTTTGTTAAATTTCTCTCTCAATTTGTTTCATTTTTTTAGATTTTTATATTTTCTCCTCGTTATTTGTTTCTAAATTCAACTCTTAGCTAAAAAAAAAAAAAATCAGATTTTTATTGTTTCGCACTATTATTAGTCTCTAAATTCAACTCTTGTCCCGGTATTAGGTAGCAATACCTAAAAGATAAGAGTTGGTTTTGGGAGAAACTAGTTCCTCCATAAGTTATAAAAAGTCCTGTTTTTTAACCCCTATAAAAAAAAAAAAGGACTTTTTATAACTTATGGAGAAACTAGTTTCCCCCAAAATTTTCTCAAAAGATAAATGACTTGGGGATTATCAAATTTGTATAAATAAATTTGCAAATATTCCATATAAGCATTTACCGAAATTATTTATACAAATTTGAGATTCCAAAAGTCTTTGTTATTTGGTTGCTATCTGTTGGGTTAATGCCTTTGAATTTGGGACGCCGAGTTAAAGGATTAAACAACAGAGAGATTTCGTAATTCCGGGACAGAGCGCAGAAGGAAGGTTTCCAAGTCAGTTTTGGACTAGGTTTCCAAGTTCCTAAGATATTTTGAGATAAACTTTACTAGTATAAATAGAGGCCAGTAGTTTAGATTAAAATCACACCTCAGATTGTCATAGATAAATTATTAGAGTGCTCAGAGCAAGGTCTGTAATTCTACAGTTGCACAGTTAGGAATTATTGTGATCAATAATTCGTGCAGCAGTAATAGTGTGATCTTGTAATCGTTTCTCCAGATTGATAATAATATTCTCTCCCCTCCCCGTGGACGTAGCCAAGTTGGTGAACCACGTATATCTGTGTTCTTGTGATCGCTCGCTTTTCTTATCAAGTCTTGTTATTGCTGTAACAAGTGGCATCAGAGCTTGGTTGAAAAGGAGAATTAGCATCGACGGAAGAGATCCAAGATCGAAGAAAAACAAGGTAGCAGTTTCTGGTCCGTTTTTATCCAGCGCATCGGTGAAGAAAAAGGCGTAGTGCATTCGTTCACCGTTGGATCGTTCTGATTTTCGGTGAGTAGCTTCGGGACTCATAGATCTTCGATCTGAACGGTGGAGATTGGATTTTGATGTCCGTAGCATCCGAAATTGTATCCGGACAGAAGCTGCTGGTGTTTTGTCTTCGATTGTATGCGTTTGGAGTTTCTTGTTGCGATTTCTCTTAGTGTCACCAGAGCTTTGGTTCGTGGTTAGAGATTCAGGGATTCCGCTGCAGAGAACAAGAAGATGGGTCAAGGAGCAGATTCGATCGACAAGTTCAATGGGAAGAATAGTTTTTCTCTCTGGCAGATCAAGATGAAGACTTTGTTGGTAGACAAAGATTTATGGGAACCGTTGGAGATTGCAATCAGGGATCGTAAGGATCCCAAGGGTAAGGCAGTCACCACATAAGGTACATCAGAACAGTCAGAGAAGGACAAGATAGCAGCAGCGAAGGAGGTGGCAGCATTGAAGAAGTTAGATCAGAAGGCTCACGCCAAGATCATCAGACAGTTGGATGATGAGATCCTAACCAATGTTGCAGGAACAGACTCCGGAAGCGATCTTTGGTTAAAGTTGGAAGATATGTACATGACACGTTTATTGACCAACAAGTTATACCTGAAGAAGAAGCTATATGATTGTCGTATGACTGAAGGTACGCCCATAAATGATCATCTTGACAGATTTACTTCTGCATTACTTGAACTGCGTAATATAGGAGTAGTTGTTGATGACGAGGATGCAGCCTTGCAGCTTTTAGTATCTTTACCTATGTCTTATGAACATTATGTCGATTCGTGCATAAACCGTAAAGATGGGATCTCTCTAGAGGAAGTGAAAACTTCTCTCAAGACGAGGGAATTGTGCCGAAAGGCGAGTGGGAATGAGACAGGTACCCAGTCATCAGGATTGGTTGCTAGTAGTAGCAACAGCAGGGGTTCTAGTGGGAGGAAGAACAATCAATGTAATTCTTCACACAAGTAGGGTCCAAAACCTGTGGATATCTGTAATTTCTGCAAAGAGAAGGGGCATTGGAAGTTCGACTGTCCCAGAAGGAAGCAAGGCAAGGCACCAGTCACAGCAGAGGCCATGACGGCCAGAGATTGCAGTTCAGATGAGGATTATGCTCTAGTAACATCAGAATCAGCATGCGCATCTAATGCGTGGATTCTTGATTCAGGAGCGTCTTACCATATCAGTCCTAGGAGAGAATGGTTTACCGGTTATAGGCAGATAGTTGGCGGTGATATAAGCATGGCCAACAGTATAGTCTGCAGGGTTGTCGGTATTGGTTCGATCAAAGTCAGGACTCATGATGATAGGGTTGTCACTTTGAACGAGGTTCGACACGTTCCGCTTATGACGAAGAATCTGATTTCTCTTAGTCAGTTAGACAGCAAATGGTTCAGTTTCAAAGGTAAAGGTGGAGCAGTTAGTGTCTGTAACGGTTCAGAAGTGATGCTGAAAGTTCTTAAGCGGGGCTCCTTGTATTTTCTCCAAGGAAAGACGCTTGCAGAGTCGACTATGGCTGCATCAGAAGAGGTGAACGAGGGATATATGTCTAAGCTGTGGCACATCAGGCTCGGTCACATGAGCACTTGAGAGATGCATGAGTTGACTAGCAGAGATCTTCTTTATGGCCGTAAGATCAAGGATCTTAAAGGCGTTCTGGATTACATCCACTCAGAGAGTTGGGGACCTTCACGTCAGGAATTTTTAAGAGGGCACAGATATGTCTTGTCTATGGTTGATGATTACTTGAGGAGGCCTTGGGTGGTTATCATGGAGCACAAGAATGGGGTCCTAAGAAATTTCAAGGACTGGAAGATAGTAGTGGAGAACCAGACCGAGAAAAAGATCAAGAAGCTCCGGACAGATAATGGTTTGGAGTTCTGCAGTACTGAGTTCGATTCGTTTTGCAGAGAGGTGGAGGTTTCTAGACATCTCACCAGTAGAGGCACGCCACAGCAGAATGGTGTAGCAGAACGAATGAATCAGACATGGCTTGTGGGAGCGTTGTGCATGCTCTCCAATGCAGAGTTGTTTAAACGTTTCTGGGCAGAAGCGCTTACTACAACATGTTACTTGATTAATCATGGACTTCATACTGGTATTGGCCTCAAAGTTCCCTATGAGGTATGGACTGGTAAATCCATAATTGTTTCAAGTGTTGGCGGTGTTGATAAACAGGTGGATCAACAAGATACTGAAGAGTTAGTTGTACCACAGTCAGATGTTGAAAAACAGGTGGAGCAACAAGATACTGAAGAGTTAGTTGTCCCACAGTCAGATGTTAATCAGGATCCACCAACAGAGACAAAGACTGAAGCACCAGAAAGTTCAAGTTCAGTTCCTAAAGAACATGGGTTAGCACAAGGAGGGTCTAGAAGAGCTAATTTCAGGAATGGATTTGAAGACTTGGTGTCTTATGCACTGCAGGTTGCTGAGGAAGTAGAGCCCGTTCTTACGGAACCTTCTATTTTCAATAAAGCAGATACATGTTCAGAGTCATCTTAGTGGTATGCGGCTATGGGTGATGAGATGGAGTCTCTTCACAGGAATCAGACTTGGAAGTTGACTATAAGGCCAGAAGGCAGGAAGATTGTGACTTGCAAGTGGATCTTCAAGAAAAGGGAAAGGATGTCCCCGGCAGAAGAGGTCAAGTATAAAGCTCGATATGTTGCAAGGGGTTTCACACAGAGAGGGGGGGGGGGGTGGACTACAATGGGATATTCTCAACAGTGGTCAGACACACTTCGATCAGAGTGTTGCTAGCAATCGAGGGAGAGATATACGTGACAGAGTCGGAAGGATTCCAAGTTCCTGGTAAGGAAGATCAAGTTTGTAGATTGAAGCAATCGCCTAGGCAGTGGTACAAGAGATTTGACAGCTATGTGATAGCAGCAGTCAAGAAGTCAAGGATTCAGAAGCTGAAAGGCTTGGTCGCAGAGATGAAGGGTTTGGGTAACGCGAAGAGAATTCTGGGTATGGAGATCTATAGAGACAGAGCCAAACGGAAACTGTTCTTATCCCAGAAAAGATACATCAAGAAAGTTTCAGAAAGGTTTGGTGGGTCGACAGCTAAGGCTATAGATACTCCGAGTGCAGTGAATGCACATACAGTCGCGTTTGGGCCCAAATCGGTTGAGGAGAAAGAGTATTTGGCTCCAGTATCCTATGCTAGTGCAGTTGGTAGTTTGATGTATACTACAGTGCGCACTAGCGACGTCAGACTCGTCTGTGGAGATGAGACAGAATGTGCAGTCAAAGGTTTCTCAGATTTAGGTGATGTTGACTCAAAAAGATCGAAGACCGGATATGTGTTCACGCTTGGTGGGTCAGTTGTCAGTTGGAAGGCTAGATTGTAGACGACAGTGACGTTGTCTACAACAGAGGCAGAATACGTGGCATTGACAGAGTCCGCTAAGGAAGGAATATGGTTGAAAGGATTGATCAGCAATCTTGGGGTTCATCATGAGAGGACCAAGCACATTGATGTCAGATATCATTTCCTAAGGGATGAAAAATGGGTAAAGGTGAAGGTAGGGACGGCGAACAACCCTGCAGACATATTCACGAAACCCGTGACGGGAAGCAAGTTCCAACATTGTTTGGACTTGCAGATTGTTCGCAGCTATTAGATAGCAGAAGAGGCGAGGGGAGAGAAAATGTTTGTTGTCATGGAGATTCAAAGTCAAAGTGGAGATTGTTGGGTTAATGCCTTTGAATTTGGGACGCCGAGTTAAAGGATTAAACAACAGAGAGATTTCGTAAATCCGGGACAGAGCGCAGAAGGAAGGTTTCCAAGTCAGTTTTGGACTAGGTTTCCAAGTTCCTAAGATATTTTGAGATAAACTTTACTAGTATAAATAGAGGCCAGTAGTTTAGATTAAAATCACACCTCAGATTGTCATAGACAAATTATTAGAGTGCTCAGAGCAAGGTCTGTAATTCCACAGTTGCACAGTTAGGAATTATTGTGATCAATAATTCGTGCAGCAGTAACAGTGTGATCTTGTAATCGTTTCTCCAGATTGATAATAATATTCTCTCCCCTCCCCGTGGACGTAGCCAAGTTGGTGAACCACGTATATCTGTGTTCTTGTGATCGCTCGCTTTTCTTATCAAGTCTTGTTATTGCTGTAACACTATCTAATACAGTGACAAGAGTAGAATTCATTAACTAAAATTCAGGAGAAACTATAAAAAAAATTTAATAAATCTTGCAAAGTGGACTTAGTAATGCCAGTAACAGTATATAGAAATATAAGCTATAAGCTTTCAAAAAAAATAAAATATATAAGCTATAATAGTATTGATTAAGATAAGTTTAGTAGCATTAAAAAAAGAGAGGATAAGTTTAGTAAAAACTTTGAAATTAGAACTTAATGGATGCATTTTTTGTGAAAAATCAACTATTACTAAAAATAGAATAGTAATTTATTCTAAAATTTTCGCTGTCAGTTAAAAAAATGTAATCCATCTGTTTCAGGTTAGTGTGAACTTATTTTTTTCGTCTGTACCAGGTTAGTGTGAACTACTCAAAATAACAAAGAATTTTTACAATTTTTCTCACTCATTTTCTTTCATACTCTCAAACACCCCCTTCTACTTTTTATCTCCCCTACTTTTTCTTAATTTGTGTGCCTAATTTTTTAGTTCACACTAACTTGAGAAGGAAGGAGTGTATTTACTATCTAGCTGTTCAAGTCGTATATTTCAAACGAGTAAAATTCTAAAATAGATCTGTAATATACTAATAAGCTGTCAGTTTGATTGACAAATGGCAGTTTTAAAAATAAAACAACACTTTAAAGTTTTAAACACATTTTTATTTTTGAAATGGTGTAAAAAATGATTTTCATAAAAATTTCTCTTATACAAAAATAAAACTTACTTTAAATAATATTCAAACTCGTCATGTTTATTTGAGATTCTCCCTCCGTCCCAAAATGATCTTCCTATTTGTCATTTCTCATTGTCCAAAAAAATTCTTCTCATTCTACAGTTAGGCTTAAAAGTGTATAAATAAAACATATCTAGTGAAGCAAGTGTTCATGTCCTTAAAAAGTTTGAATAGTCAAACACGAAGATCATTTTGGGACGGATTGAGTATTTAATTACCAACATCTACGATTGTACCAAATCTAGAAACAAATTTGAGATACCCCAAACATTGTTATTCAGAAATTAGGTGTCGCTTAATAAACAGTAAAAAGATACTCCCTCCGTCTCAGTTAAGGTTCTTACTTTCCTTTTTGGTTTGTCCCAGTTTAAAATTCTTAGTTGTTTTATTCCATAAATGGAAAAGAATGAATAGTGTTTTGGAGAATCTTGCCCTAAAAAAAGTTCATTTAATTACAAAAAAACATTACTTACCTAACTTACTTTCATCTACTTACTTCATGAATAATGTTTTGGACATTTATAAACTTCACTCTCTACTTTTGGTTGACTCATTTCCTTTGTTTTTGCCTTGATTACTTAATAAGCGTGCATATTCAAACTAAAAACCTTAAAATGAGACGGAAAGAGTACTGAAATGGGCCGACATAACCGACTACAATAACGAAGCCAATTAATAAATATATCTACCAGAGACATTAACTAACATTATGTTGTGGGGACAAAAAAATAAATAATTAAGTGAAGTCTTTATTTTATTATTAATGTAGCAGTAGAACTTGAAAAATAAAATATTCTTCATCCCCAACTTTGACAATGACTCACTCGTCAAGTACCCATAGAAGGCCACCCCACAGACTGGACTTAAATTTCTAACATTGTGGGCGTTTTAGGAAATCAAATTTGATGTAATTTGTTTGCACTTAATCAAGTTACACTATTTTATTTTATTTTTTTAATTGAAATAAGTTCAAATATTGTTTACCATTTTATGTAATAAATTAGTTACTCTATTCATGATATCATACTGATGCGGTACAATAAAGTTGGATGTATATTATGAATGTAGCTACTTATAAAATTAGAGCAAAAATAATTTCTATTAAAAGTGCTAATTATTATAGTTTCCAAACATGATGAATATGACATTTTTTTGGGATGGGAAAAGTATAAGACTTGCTTTTTTCATAGAATGGAATTGTATAATTCTTAATCACTTATAATTGTAGTACTACAAGACTATTGGTGAAGACCATGGTCAATTTGACTTGGGCCGGCTTTCTGGAGGTATTTTCTAGGGGAAATAGCACTCAATTCGGAAAAGTGATTATAATAAAAAAAAAAAAAAAAAAACACACCCCTTGTTGCTAAATCAATGTTTATTTTCCTGTAATTCTTTTGTCATGTTTGGGATGCTTGGTTGGCCACTAACCGCCAACCCAAATGATTTCATTTGTTGCGTCCTTATATAACGCCAAATTATTTCGTGGCGAAATTTTGCGAATAACATTGTACGACAGTGTCCAAGTTATACTTGGAAAATCATTTGGGCGTCCCAAGTCATTTCAAGTTTACGGCAAATTGTCTTTTTTTTTTTTTTTTTTTTTTTTTTTAAAGAGGATCGATAGTGGTTCCCCACTTACCCCCTTATAATAATAATGTCCTAGGAGGCATGGGAAGGGATCGAACCCGAGACCTCACACATTGTGAAGTTTAGACCTCACACATTGTGAAGTTTGGCTCTACCACTGAGCCACTCCTTATGGACACGGCAAATTGTCTTTCAAGGGCTACTTGTAATAATTATAACAATTATTATTATGTATGGGATGAGGCTTCCACTTTTGTGGAGTATCATCTATTTATATGAAGGCAATTAACATATCTTTCCCTTTAAAAAATAATCTCAAATTATAAATTAAAATATTCAGCTATTTACAAATTAATTGGTTAATTTAAGTGGTAAACTGAGAGTTTGAAACCACCAAAATCCTAGTTGACTAGTTGAGATTCCACATTGATTACTTACGTCATTCAGACTGATTTATCCTATATGTTAGTACGAAAGAACTTTAAGAAATAATTTAGATAATTTTAATTATTTTAGTAAAGTTATAAAATTGGTTATAAAAAGGTAATCAAAAATGATTTTAATGATAAATAATAAAAATTAAAAAAAAAGATATATATTGAGTTGGGTTGGATTGTTGATAAACAAGGTCTAAACTAGACTAATTAAACTTTTCGTGTTTTTATTGAAAAATTTAAAAGCTACTACAAGAAACAAATGCATTAAAACACTAGTTACTGTATTTCACAACTCTATAAAATTTAATTAAATGGGTGAAACACATTGTTGGACGTGCAACCGAGTAAAAATTGATTTAAAGGACGCAGCGGCGGACATAGGATTTTTTATAAACCGGGGCAAAAACTGCATAAGGGGGCAAAATAAATATTAATGTATTTTTTACTTACATTTAAGGGGGCAAAGTATACTGAATTGCACTAACACCCAAACCTTTACAAAAAAATTGCACTTGTAAATTTTATTTTATTTTCAAACGGCCCCCAAATGAGACCATGTAGGTCCGCCCCTGAAAGGACGCTACATGGGTGGACGTTTTCAAATAACGTAACAATTACATATCGTTTTAAACTTCTTCACACATATTTAAAAGATACAATAATGCATATTAAAAAGACTTTTATACCTTTAATAGATTCAAATTTTCTAGACAGTTAAATGCTTACACAAGAAACAACTTGCAATTAATGAATAGGGTTATTATAGGTAAACAAGAGTAAATATTCTTTGAATAATACTAGGAGCACAAAAAGGTCACAAAATTTCACTCACAAAATCTTAGGTGTAGTGATTTTATTGGTGTTTTTAATTAGAGTTTGGCGGGTCCACTATCGCTACAACCAATAAAATATCACCACCTCATTGTGTGAGCATGATTTTGTGACTTTGTTTTGTGCCCCTAGCATTGCTCATATTCTTTAGAATTTGTAAAATGTTAAGTATTTTAGAACAAAAATTAACACCTAAAATGTCATGTATTTTGAAACAATTTTCGTTTAAAATGGTAGTTTTTTTTTATACTTGTACAAGTGAGACATAACGTTTTTGTTTTTATTTTCGTTTAAAATGGTAGGTTTTTTTTTTTTTTTGAAAGAGTTTAAAATGGTAGTTGAACAACCCTAGAAGTACATAAACTTTTTCTTGGCCTCTTTCTAGATCATATTTTTATCCTTAAATGTCAATATCTAACCTTCGTACTTTTGTTTTTTTCTGACATCAAAATTATTTTAAAGTTTTATTCTAAAAGTCTTATATATGATGAATATTCAGATTCTAGATACAGAAAATATGGATACAATTTGGACGGTGATAAGTTTTATTTGTAAACACAACATAAATAGACATATTTAAAATAAAATAAGATAGATGTAGTTAAGTTGATGTAAAAGAAGTGGTGAAAATATTGTAAAAGTCTATTTTTTTAATTTATTAGGAAAAATGTGGTTTAATTTGAACCGGATTTAAATCGGGCTGAACCGTGCAGTTGTATTTTTATAAATAACTGCATTTTTTTTAACGGGCGGTGGCATTTTTTTAAAAAGAATCGAAACTTCTTAAACCTCCTAGCACTATTCAAACTTCAACTAGCGTACAGAAGACACGGACTGACACTCTTTAAATACATAGGCTGATACTCAAAAACAAATGGCAACTGATACCAACAAAACAAATGCAATGTTATCGTAAACACCACTGGTCATTTTAAATACCACATATAAACTATCATTCCAAAACACATGAACTGACATTCTTTAAACACATGTGCTGACATTCTTAAAATGCACTTACAATATCATCTATCACTAAAACTGGTTGTGTCTGTTCAAATATTTTGTTGTGCCTGTTTATGTGTATTTTATCGCCAATGAAAGTGTTTGTTGAAGTTTCAGACTCAGTTCAAAAACATGTTTTTTTTTTTAATAAATCGAAAAAACATTTTTTTTTGTAAGACAACTCGTTCACTGTTGATTGTCTGAAATATTAGAGGTTGTAGTACATTTCCTCGTACGGAGGACTAAATCAACAAAAGAAAAAATATGTAAATCACAAACTTATTAAAGTGGACAAGTTGGAAATTGGACTTGGTAAACATGAAGCAACCACAAATTAAAACGTTGCATCTAATCTACTAGGTTTTTTGACTTTGCCTAAAAGGTAAATGCATGTATGGATTGACATTCTTACAATGGTCAAACCATAAACTTTACTCTCATCGGACATAAATGATAATTATCGTCATATTTTTTTATTATTCCTAGCATTTTTAATATAAATTATAATAATTTTAAGTTAATTTTATTATTATATTAAAAATATGTAAAAAAAATTAAATATATTTCATAAATTACACGTTAACATCAAACACAATATTTATTATTAAAAGATCGAAGTACTATTTTGGAACTAAATAATACAGTATGATATTTTAATAAATATTTATAATTAGAAGAAAAAAAGAATATTTATATCTAATATGGACATAAACGTGTTTTTCACGTGGCCATGCAAATATTTCTACGTAGCCAGAGTTTTCTAAGTATGAACAGATATTGGTTATATGTGTACTAATTAAGACAGTTTCCCAATCATAGGTTTTTTTGCTGCGCTCTAGAATCATTGAAACTTCTACTCCCTTTCATACTACGTTGTTGCAAAATTAAAACCATATGTTTAGAAATTATATTAGCAGATCAAGATTATTTTTTTCAATAATTATTTTTAAAAAATCCCTACGATTGGGCTCAAGATTAGATTATACGCACTATTGTATTTCTTACTGAAAAGCTCGAGAAAAACTTATTGTACACTCGTTTTTTTGTGGAAAATATGTTTTCATTCCTTAATGTAAAACAAAATCTCTTCATGTAAAACAGTTTTTTACGTAGTATGTAAAACAAATTTTTTGTAAGACTGATTTTATTTCTTAAGATCCTAACCATTGGGAAGTAATTGGGTGCACATTCATTGGATTACAATCCCTTGGATCTGCTTGTATATGTGAGTCATTTTTATTACTTTAACATAGAAATTATACTCTTTGTTTAAGGATAAGTGTCGGGTTTTTTTTTTTTTTACATGTGTACGAAAGAATTTTAAGCAACAAATTTAAGTTAATTTATTTATCTATCTTAATGAAAATTTTAAAACTGTCGTTGATAGCATTTATAATGGTGATACTATATCATTCTCTCTATGTAATTAAGAGCAATGCTAATGGCACAAAATAAGCTTACAAAATTTTCTCACACAATGAGGTGGCGATATTTTATTGGTTGCATCGATAATGGACCCGCCACACTCTACTTAAAAACACCAATAAAATTATCACACCTAGGATTTTATGAGCAAGATTTTGTGATTTTTTTGTGCCCCTAGTAATATTCATGTAATTAATTCCGTTATATGGAAACTTAACTATTTTTATGAGACTATTCACGAAAAATATCTAATACATCTTCTAACAAAATTCCATGGCTACACATCATTCCACTACTGTATCTGCATTATGTGCCAAGGAGAATTCATAGCTTTAACTTTATTTATTTATGTAACTGAAAAATATAATTATAATTTGACACGCAATTATTTTTTATTTTCGTTACTATCTCTTTAAAATGACAAAAGTGAAAACAAGAAAGTCTTATAAGAGGATTACTGAAGGCACTTATTTAAGTACTCCTTCCGTCCCAAAATGATCTTCACATTTGACTATTCAAACTTTTTAAGTATAGGAACTCTTGCTTCATTAGTCATGTTGTGTTTATGAACATTTAAGCCTAAATTGTAGAAATGAGAAGAACTTTTTGAGAGAATAAAAAAATGACAAATGAGAAGATCATTTTGGAACGGAGGGAGTATTCAAATTAATATCTCAGCATTATTTAAGTGATAAAGTAAAAGGATGTCGATCCAAATAAGTAAAGACGGAAAATAATAACGTAAGACGTGACCTGGATACTAGTAACAAACACTTACATCCACATCACCCAACAGTTCTGCTGACTCTTAACCGGCTATTTAGTGCCATGTGGAGAGCACATGACCCCTTGAAGCACCTCACTAGCGCCTACAGTGCACTTAACTGTCGTTTGAATAATACTAGCGGCATACAAAAGTCATAAAATATTGCTCACAAAATCGTAGGTGTAATGATTTAATTAGTGTTTTTAATAAGAGTGTGTCGGGTCCATTATCGATGCAACCAATAAAATATCGTCACCTTATGTTGTGAGCAAGATTTTGTGAGCTTATTTTGTGCCCCTAGCATTGCTCATGTCTTTTTTATTCTTTTTAAATTGCTTGTAATACTCCCTCTATTTTATAACATACTCCCTCAGTCCCACCTCACTTGAAACCCATGAGGTGAGCACAATAATTAAGGAGAATGAATAAAATAAAGAAAATGTGTGGTAAAAAATGAAGAGAGAGAATGAGTGGGGTAAATAGTAGTGTTGATTGAATAAATTGAGTGATGAAAAATGAAGAGAGAGAATGAGTGGTGGGGTAGAGTGATTATAAAATTATAAAAAATATGCTATTTTGGGAAGTGTCAAGTGAGCTAGGACAGCCCAAAATGGAAATAAGTGTCAAGTGAGATGGGACGGAGGGAGTACTTTTCATAAAATGTTACTCCCTTCGTCCCAATTTAAAGTTCTTAGTTTGACTTTGCACGGAGATTAAGAAAAAGTAAATGTTGTGAGTATAAAAAGTAAGGTGAGAGAGAGAAAGTGGGTAGGGAGATTTTGTTGTGAGAATGACAAGTGGGTCTCACTTTCCATTTTAGGTAATAAAGCAAAGTAAGAACCTTAAATTGGGACAAACTAAAAAGGAAAGTAAGAACCTTAAAGCGAGACAGAGGGAGAATAAAGAAGAATTAAGAAAAAGTAAGTAGTGTGAGTGAGAAAGAGAAATTGATGAAGGGACTAGTAAGTGGATATTTGTTGTGAGTGAGAGGAGAGAGAAAGTGAAAGAAATCTTTTCCTTTTTGTGATAAGTGAGAGTTTCAATAGAACGCCTAAAAAATGACAAAATGAAAAGTTTGTTATAGCTAAAATTAGGGATGGCCAAACGGAAACCGGACCGGAAAAGCACGGAACCGGAATAAACCAGAACCGGAGTAACCGGAACCGCCATTCATCCGGGCCGGTTACGGTTCACATAAATGGCGAGCCGGACCGAAAATCCCTTGTTTTTCAATAATTTAAAGGGGGGACCAGAACCGTACCGGAACCGGATTGTGCCAACCAGAACCGGGGTAAGCACGGGCCGGTTCAGGGTCACATATATGCCGAACGGGAACTGGGCCCTGAACCGGTTTTGGCCATCCATAGCTAGAATTAGGGATGGCCAAAACCGGTTCCGAGCCCGGTTCCGGTTCCGGTTCGGCATATAGGTGACCCTTAACCGGCCCGTGCTTACCCTGGGTCCGGTTACCACAATCCGGTTAGGTTCCGGTTCCGGTCCCCCCTTTAAAATTATTGAAAAACAAGTGATTTTCGGTCCGGGTCAGGTTCCGGTCCGGTTCGCCATTTATGTGGACCGTAACCGGCCCGGATGAATGGCGGTTCCGGTTACTCCGATTCTGGTTTATTCATCGGTTTGCTCCGGTTCTGTGCTTCTCCGGTCCGGTTCCGGTTCGGTTTGGCCATCCCTAGCTAGAATGGTGGGAGTACTATTTATTTCATGAATAACGCCTCATTTAAATTATCAACACCTTTAGCAAATGTTTTTATTTTGTTTATTTTAACTCATTTTTCCTAACTAATTAGGAAAAAACGTTTTATCAAAAGTATCAGTGACATTTTATCTAAATAATAAGAACTTGTGTTAAAAACATGCTATGGTATTTTTATAATTAATCAAACATTGATACTATGTTGACACTTTTTGACACTGTTACTTACACTTTTTAACACACACTGATAATCATTAACACTACCACTGAACTATTTAGCAATACCACTAGAACATTTTGACACCAACTAAGCCTAGGTGTGAATGTTTAGCATTCTATGACATTACCATTAACACTTAGGAGGAGATGTGTTTTTTTTCAGAAATTCGTTTTTCCTGAGCGCAAAAAAAAAAAAAGAAAAAAACACTTTTTTATAAATCATTTTTTTAAGTCTTAAAAAATGTATATTTTTTCTTCCCATACGTAACTACGTACAATGTTAAAGTTGCATTGATTAGAATCCTTAAAATTTCACTAGGATGAGTATATCGACATCAATCTTTGATCAAAGTTCATTTGCGTTGATAATCAAAGTCAAATTAGAACAAAATTTCCGGGCATGAGAGAATGTTTTGATGGGAGGATACTAGGATGAGTATATCGACATCAATCTTTGATCAAAATTCTTTTTTTATTGTTAATTTGAATACATTTTATACGAAAAGTCCATTTTTTTCTACTTGCAGGCATTTAGCGAACATTTAGAAACAGTTTGAAAAACAAGATTTTTTTATAATTTAGGGAGAAACTAGTTTCCCCCAAAATTTGTGAATTTTAATTATTTTAAGAGTAAACTAGTCTAACACCCGTGCGTTAAACGCACGGCCATTTTTTTTATAAATAACAGAAAATAAATTAATATAATCACTATAATTGTCGCATTGTATTTGCATAACTATAAAAAAAAAATGTTATTTCTTGAAAAAAAGTACTCCCTTCGTCTCATTTTAAACTTCAAAAAAATTTATTTTAGATATCCCATTTTAAACTTCAAAACCTAAAAAATGAAGTTTTTTATACTTCTTTATATGTAGACCCCACACGTCATACTCACAACAATTATCCTTTAACTATTTCATACCCCACATTTTTTCTCCTACCAAACCATCTATACACACAATATATCATTTGTTTTCTTAATTCTTGGACCCAAAAAGTTATTGAAGTTTAAATTGGGACGGGAGGAGTATCTTATAGCCTTAAAAAAAAAACCATTTGTTTAATGTTTTAGCTATAAATAAATAATTTATTACCGAAAAAAAAAATCAATATAGATTAATTATCTTAGTTTTTAAAACAACTTTCCCATGATTTTTATTTACCATTTTTTTATGATAAAATCTTGTGCGAGACGTTCTCACACGAGAGATGGGTCTCGATTGAGAGAGTAAATGGTTTACCCCCTATGACCGGGGCGGTGCAAGACTGTTTCCTCTCTCATCAAGACTCGTCTTATGTGTGAGATCGTCTGACACAAGACTTCTTTTTTTTTTTATTTATGAAAGTCACCTAAATAACACTCATTCAAACTTAAACTTATAGTATTACTCTTAAAAAGATAAAAAGATGATTACTAAAATTTCAGCGTTTAAGAGAAAATTTCGGAAGGAAAAACTAAAAAAAAAAATGCTCTATCCATTTGAGCTTTATATATACACAGAAATTGATGAGGACATGCCAATGCTAGAAGTGAAAGATGGTGCAACTCAAGTGTACAAGGGTTCAATAACAAGACAGTGGACAAAAAAGTTGCTTTCCAACTTCGTTCGTGACTTCCAAATCAATTAAAAGGTGTCCAAAGACAATGGGGATAATTTGGATTTGATTGTGGGTCAAATGGAGGTTCAAAAACAAAACTAAATCTTGAATTTTCAGCCCCGTTCATGGCCAACCCATGATTCATTCCATGGCCATGGTTTTCATGAAGCTTTAGAAATTTTCAGCATTTTCAGAATTTTTGTTCCAACTTTGACGGGTCGTATAGAAGGTTCTACATATGCTAATAAGTCTTATGATACATTTTCAGAAAGCCACAAGAGTCTAGTTTCCAACGGATCAAACGGATCCTTAATCGGAAGTTTCTATAAGGAGTTATGGCTGAATTACTCAAGGGTGGTCATTCTAGACGGGAATTGATAAGTTTTTTCTCTAGATTCATTTTCTAGTATGTTCAATATAGAGATTCATTCTCCTTTATGGGTTATATATTCATCACATGGAAGATTAAGTGTGAACACAACTTTAGAGTTTCCTATACATTTATTTTGATGCATATCTTCTTTTGTATTGAGCACTATATAAACCCAAGTGCTTCAACATTTTGTAATCATCCAATTTTGAAATAATATATGAGAGATTTCTCTTTGTTCTTTAAACTTTGAACTCATCAAGATTGTATCTTTTTGTGTTCGAGTCCGACTTATCAAACGGGTCACCACCACCGTTTGTGGCGTCATTCACTTAGCCCAAGGTTGCCGTTACAATAGGTAGCGGAGGTCTTGGTTCCATCATTCCATCACAATTCACTAAAGTCCTTGGTTTGCGTCACTTGGGGGCGTTGGGTCAAGGTATACATCAATTCATCACCGATTCTTCAATTATAACGACTAGGGTTCCATTTGGATCGTTGGGTCTTGTCGGTTTCGGGCAAGGTTCACATCATTTGGTATTCAGAGCATTGGTTTAATTGAGGTTTCATATATCCTTATTTTTCTTTTGTTTTTATCTATCTATCTATCTTTTTTATATCTTGTATCTCCTACCTTCTACCTTTCTATCATTTCTTTCTAGTACTTCAAAAAAAAAAAAGCTAAAAAAAAAGGCTAAAAAAAAAAAAGAGTTGAAAAAAAAAGTTGTGAAAAAAGAAGAAGCAATTGTCAAAAGAAAAAAAAAAAAAAAAAAAAGCATTTGTGAAGTATTTTCCCGCGAAATCAAGTTTCTTTTCTCTACTATAAAAACCTTATTCTAGTTGTTCTTGTATTCTAGTTTTCCTTCAATATATTCTTCTCATCCAAGTAAAATATATATATATATATATATATATATATATATATATATATATATATTCTTTTCATTCCCAATTTTGTTCTCTTTGTTAAGTCGGTTCTTGAAAACTTTCTTGAGAAAGTTCAAAGTGACATCAAAAGTTCAAAGAGAAATATTGAGCGGAAAGAGGCTTAGTTGTGAGTTCATAAGAGGGTAAAAGCCAACTTATATTGTGTGATACACGAGTGAATTGAGTGAACATCTTTTGAGGGAAACACGTAAGGTAGTGAACTGTGAGGAACTTTTTTTTTCTTTAAAAAAATGGGGGACGAAAATAGTGGTTCTAATAGTGGAGTGGATAATTTAAAGGCTTATGTGGATATGTTGGATGAAAGTTTGAGAAGACTAATGAGGGAGCATACGGAGGAAATTTTTGTGAGGTTGAATAGGTTAGAGCAAGAAAGACGTGAAGAACCACCAAGGCGGGGAGGTGGATATCAACCACGACAAGAGGGACATGCGGATGAGGATGATGGTCCTTTTGGGGAAAATATATTTAGAAGGCGAAGAAGGAATGATGGAGAAATGAGGAGAGAGGATGACAATGTGAGTAGCATCAAGATGAAGGTTCCTTTTTTCAAGGAAAAAGTGATCCCGAAGCTTATCTTGATTGGGAGAAGCGTGTTGAGCGAAATTTTGCTTGCCATAATTATTCGGAAAGAAAAAAAGGTGCAACTCGCAGCCGTGGAGTTTTCCGATTATGCCGTTGTTTGGTGGGATCAATTACTCCTCAACCGAAGGCGTAATGGGGAGAGACCGATAGAAACTTGGGAAGAAATGAAGATGTTAATGAGAAGGAGATTCGTGCCGAGTCATTATTACTGAGGGCTCTACAACAAGATCCAAACATTGAAGCAAGTAAGCAAAGGGGTGGAAGAGTACTATCAAGAGATGGAGGTAGCAATGATTCGAGCGGGTATATAAGAGGATCGAGAGGCTACTATGGCACGATTCTTAGCGGGGTTGAACACGGAGATTGCCAACCAAGTGGAGGTCCATCATTACGTAGAACTAGAGGACATGGTGCACATGGCAACAAAGATTGAGAAGCAACTTAAGAGGAGGGGTGTTCGATCAAGCAAGCCATTTGAGTCGACTTCTTGGAAATCGAATCAAACAAAAAGGGAGGAAAAACTGTCAACTTCATCCAACACCGAGTCAAAGCCATCGTCATCATCAAATCATGTTGGTAAGACCAATGCTACTCCTACTCCTAATCGTTATCGTGATATCAAGTGTTTTAAGTGTCAAGGAAGGGGGCATATATCTAGTGAGTGTCCCAATAAAAGAGTGATGATTATGTGGGGGGATGGTGAATATGAAACCGATGATGAGGGAGAGGTTAGATATGATGATGGAGGAGATTTTAAATCGGAAGATGGGGTTCGTGAGGAATTGAACTTAGTGGCTAGGAGAATTTTGAGTGCACAAATCAAGGATGAAGATGAAATTCTAAGAGAAATTTTTTTTCAAGCTAGGTGTTACATAGATGGGAAAGTGTGTAGTCTTATAATAGATGGGGGTAGTTGTACAAATGTAGCTAGTTGGACTTTGGTAGACAAATTGGGGTTGACCACAACCAAACACCCTAGTCCGTACAAGTTACAATGGCTCAATGATAGTGGAGGAGTTAGGGTGACTAGACAAGTGTTTATTGCATTCAAGATTGGGAGATACGAGGATGAGGTCATTTGTGATGTAATTCCAATACAAGCATGTCACTTATTACTTGGGAGACCTTGGCAGTTTGACCGCCGAGTGCAACATGATGGCTACACCAACAAGTACTCCTTGGTGCATAGGAACAAAAACATTTGTTTAGTTCCTTTGACTCCAAAGCAAGCTCATGAAGATCAAATAAAGTTGTAACAAGCAAGTGAGAAAAATGAGGTAAAAAAAAATTAGAGTGAGAGAAAAGAAAATGAGGAAAAAGAGAATGAAAAAAATGGAAGAGAGAAAAAAGAGAGTGGGAGAAAAGAAAGCGAAAAAAATGTGAGAGTGTCAAAAAATGAGTCGAGTGAAAAAAGAGAGGAAAAAAGTAAGAAAGTGAGCTTTTATGCTAAAATAAGTGATGTGAGACAAGCTTTGATGCTAAGGAAGCCTATGCTCTTCTTTGTTCACAAAGAGAGCACATTTTTCTCTAAAAATCACGATTCTTCTCTTCCTCCTTCTATTAAAACATTATTGCAGGAATTTAGTGATGTTACTTCTGAGGAGGTGCCCCAAGGCTTACCACCAATTCGAGGGATAGAACATCAAATTGATTTCATTCCGGGTGCTACCATTCCGAACCGACCGGCTTACCGAAGCAATCCGGAAAAGACAAAGGAGCTTCAACGACAAGTCCAAGAACTTTTGGACAAATGATTCATTCGAGAAAGCTTGAGCCCATGTGCGGTACTGGTCTTGCTCGTGCCGAAGAAAGATAGTACTTGGAGAATGGTCGTTGATTGTCGTGCCATCAACAATATCACGGTAAAGTATCATTTTCCAATTCCTAAACTAGATGATATGCTTGATGAATTGCATGGTGCTTGCTATTTTTTCAAAAATAGATCTTAAAAGCGGGTACCATCAAATTCGCATGAAAGAGGGAGATGAGTGGAAAACGGATTTCAAAACAAAATATGGATTGTATGAGTGGTTACTAATGCCATTTGGTTTAACTAATGCACCAAGCACTTTCAAGCGTTTAATGAACCATGTCTTTTGAGCCTACATTGGAAAAAAATTGTGGTTTATCTTGATGACATTTTGATTTATAGTCAAAATTTGGAAGATCACTTGAGTCATTTGAGAAAGATTTTTGAAGCTCTTCGAAAGGAGAAATTGTTTGCTAACCTTCAAAAGTGTTCATTTTGTACAAGTGAAGTGGTTTTTTTAGGTTTTGTTGTGAGTTCCAAGGGAATTGCGGTTGATGAAGAGAAGGTGAGAGCTATTCAAGAATGGCCAACTCCAACCACCGTTGGACAAGTTCGAAGCTTCCATGGCTTGGCTAGTTTTTACCAAAGATTTGTGAAGGATTTTAGTACAATTGCAGCCCCTCTCACCGAAGTCATCAAAAAGAGTGTTGGATTCCATTGGGGTGAAGAGCAAGAAAAGGCATTCCAAAGTCTTAAAGAAAAGTTGGTAAACCCTCCACTTTTATCTTTACCTAATTTTTCTAAGACTTTCGAGATAGAATGTGATGCTTCAGGGGTTGGGATTGGAACGGTTCTTATGAAAGAAGGGAAACCTATTGCATACTTTAGTGAAAAGCTCAAAGGTGCGGTTCTAAACTACCCAACGTATGACAAGGAATTGTATGCCTTGGTTCGAGCTCTCGAAGCTTGCCAACATTACGTGCTTGCGAGAGAATTTGTCATTCATACAGACCATGAGTCATTAAAGTATCTCAAAGGGCAACAAAAATTGAACAAGAGGCATGCAAGGTGGATGGGACTCATCGAGCCATTTCCATTCGTCATCAAATACAAGAAGGGTAAGGAAAATGTTGTGGCCGATGCATTGTCAAGAAGGTACACTTTAATAGCATCTCTTAGTTCTCATTTGCTAGGATTTGAAAGATTTATATGAGAATGATTCTGATTTTGGTGATATATTTTTAAAGTGTGAAAAAGGTGCATTTGAGGATTTTTATAAACATGAAGGATATCTTTTTTGAAAATTGCAATTGTGTGTACCACATGGGTCTTTGAGGGAATTGCTTGTAAAAGAATCCCATGGTGGTGGTTTAATGGGTCATTTTGGAATTGCCAAAACTTTGGGGCCATTAAAGGAGCGTTTTTATTGGCCCCATCAAAGAAAAGATGTAACGAGAATTTGTGCAAGGTGTATAACATGTCATAGAGCCAAATCCAAGGATAATCCTCATGGTCTCTATACACCCTTGCGAATTCCCAATGCACCTTGGGTTGATATTTCCATGGATTTTGTTTTGGGTTTGCCAAGGACCAAAAGAGGCAGTGACTCCGTTTTTGTGGTTGTTGATCGTTTTTCAAAAATGGCACATTTTATACCATGCCATAAAATGGATGATGCCTCTAACATTGCCAACTTGTTTTTTTTTTGTGAAATAGTTCATTTGAATGGCATGCCTAGGAAAATTGTTTCGGATAGAGATGTTAAGTTCTTAAGCTATTTTTGGAAGACCTTTTAGAGTAGACTTGGAACAAAATTAATGTTTTCGACTACTTGTCACCCACAAACTGATGGTCAAACTGAAGTAGTAAATAGAACTTTGTCTACTATGCTTAGGGCCATAATAAAAAAGAACATCAAGTCTTGGGAAGAATGCTTTCCACATGTTGAATTTACTTATAATCATGCTATTCATTCTTCTACTCAATTCTCTCCATTTGAAGTGGTTTATGGATTTAATCCTTTATCTCCTATGGATTTGTTTCCTTTGCCTTTAAAGGAACGTTTGAATTTTTATGGCAAAAAGAAAGCAGATTTTGTAAGGAAGATGCATGAACAAGTCAAGGCTAACATTGAAAAAAGAACAAGGCAATATGTGAAAGGTGCAAACAAAGGAAGGCATGAAATGATCTTTAAACCCGGTGACTTGGTATGGGTTCATTTTCAGAAAGAACGATTTCCCGAATAGAGACGTTCAAAGTTACTACCAAAAGGCGATGGTCCATTCAAAGTCCTGAAGCGGATTAATAACAATGCCTATGAATTGGACTTGCCAAGTGAGTATAAAGTTAGTTCATCTTTTAATGTTAGTGATCTTTTTGTCGCAGATGTTGAAGATTTGAGGACAAATCCTTTTCAAGAGGAGGGGAATGATGAGGACATGCCAATGCTAGAAGTGGAAGATGGTGCAACTCAAGTGTACAAGGGTCCAATAACAAGATCGTGGACAAAAAAAGTTGCTTTCCAACTTCGTTCGTGACTTCCAAATCAATGAAAATGTGTTCAAAGGCAATGGGGATAATTTGGAGTTGATTGTGGTTCAAATGGAGGTTCAAAAACAAAACTAAATCTTGAATTTTCAGCCCCGTCCATGGCCAACCCATGATTCATTCCATGGCCATGGTTTTCATGAAGCTTTAGAAATTTTCAGCATTTTCAGAATTTTTGTTCCAACTTTGACGGGCCGTCTAGAAGGTTCTACATATGAAAATAAGGCTTATGATATGTTTTCAGAAATCCATAAGAGTCTAGTTTCCAACGGACCAAACGGATCCTTAATCGGAAGTTTCTAGAAGGAGTTATGGCTGAATTACTCAAGGGTGGTCATTCTAGACGGGAATTGATAAGTTTTTTCTCTAGATTCATTTTCTAGTATGTTCAATATAGAGATTCATTCTCCTTTATGGGTTATACATTCATCACATGGAAGATTAAGTGTGAACACAACTTTAGAGTTTCCTATACATTTATTTTGATGCATATCTTCTTTTGTATTGAGCACTATATAAACCCAAGTGCTTCAACATTTTGTAATCATCCAATTTTGAAATAATATATGAGAGATTTATCTTTGTTCTTTAAACTTTGAACTCATCAAGATTGTCTCTTTTTGTGTTCGAGTCCGACTTATCAAACGGATCACCACCACCGTTTGTGGCGTCATTCACTTAGCCCAAGGTTACCGTTACAATAGGTAGCGGAGGTCTTGGTTCCATCATTCCATCTCAATTCACTAAAGTCCTTGGTTTGCGTCACTTGGGGGCGTTGGGTCAAGGTATCCATCAATTCATCACCGATTCTTCAATTATAACGATCTAGGGTTCCATTTGGATCGTTGGGTCTTGTCGGTTTTGGGCAAGGTTCACATCAGAAATCAACCAAACTTTCCCAAACTATACCATTTACTCTTTCCTTCGACTTATTGTTATTTGAAATAAAAAAAAGTTGTACTCCCTCCGTCCCAAAATGATCTTCATGTTTGACTATTCAAACTTTTTAAGGATGTGAACACTTGCTTCACTAGCCATATTTTGTTTGTGCACTTTAATAGCCTAGATTGTAGAAATGAGAAGAACTTTTTGGGATAATGAAACATGGCAAATGAAAAGATCATTTTGGGACGGAGGGAGTATTATTCTGACTTCATCTAATTATATTTCAAAATAGTATAGTATAAATTATAATTATGTTTTTTCAATAAACAAAACTATAATTATGTTTAGGAGAGAAGTGCGGGTGAGATGAGATCGATAGAAATTTTTGGGGTAGGAGGAATGTGAATAGGCAATATTGGATTCATTAATTAGAGATTATCTCCCAATTTTAAATTTCCAAATAGTTAAAAGTTATTATAATAAGGAAAAACTGTAAATATAGTACCTGAACTATTGTGGTTATTTTGGATTTGGTACCTGGACTCTCATTTTTGGCACCCGTCATACCCAAACTCTAATTTTTACTGTATCCGTCATACCTACCACTAACGACATCCACTTTTTTCCGTTAAGTTAGTCATGTTCCATACATGTGACTAAATTTTAATGGTAAAGATGTCAATACTAAAATATTCTCACCCCATTCTTCCCCAAAACCCTCTCCCATGGCACCGCTCCTTCAACCTGCAATTCATACCTGAAATGTTTCAGAAATTCGCCATTGCTTTCAAATCCAAAACCTATGAATTCTTCACTGAAGACCCCTCCGGCGACGACGACACCACCCATCCGACTCCCTCCGCCGAAGACCCTTTCACTCTCTTAGACTCCACCGAAGATTTCATCCCTGATCAGAAAGTCATCATCATTAAACCCGACCGTTCAACAAAATCTGACCCAGTTGTTGTTGTACCCCCAACCCGCTTTCCCTCTCCTCCCCCAATTCATCCCTTTAATCCCCAACCCGCGTTTCTCCGATCTGAAACCCCCTCTTTTACATTTCTTGATCTGAGTCGGGAAATCGCATCGGAGCTTCGTTCCTTCAAATTCTTCAGGTGGGTATTTTCGTTTTTCGTTTAATTGACATTTGTGTATGTAAATCGTGAAGGCTACTGCCTTTTCTTCCAAATGTTGTATTTTCTTTCAAGTTCTTGAATAGATCGTATTTTATGTGGTCAATTTTAGGTTGTCGATTTATTTTTTTACGATGGCTTGGAAATTGGTGGTAAAAAGATTTATTATTTGGTTTTAGGTTAAGAGGAAGTTCATCAATTTTGTCAAATTTAGGGGTTCACATCTCAATTTAGGTTGGTTTATTAAAAACAAAAAGAGGTGGTATAATTCTTGGATTCAGATGAAAATTTCTGTCTTCTTTCTCATAAATTTTTCTCCTTTCAGCCCAGATTGTGTGTGTGTGTATTTGTGTTTTGTCGAATTCGATTTTATGGGTTGTTGTTGGTGGTAGTGGTGTTGGTGACTTGGTGTTTTGTCGAAATCCCCTGATCTTGGCTTTCCTCCATGGATTCCGACGAATTCCATGGATTCCGGCGACTTTTTTCCCCTATTTTTTTCTTCCTATTTTACCCCTGCAAAATTGATCACGTTTATGGTCACATGATGACTTAACTGAGAAAAATGGATGTCGTTAGTGGATAGGTATGAGGGATACAGTAAAAATTAGAGTTTGGGTATGACGGGTAAAAAAAATGAGAGTCCAGGTACCAAATTCAAAATAACCTCAATAGTTCAGGTACTATATTTGCAGTTTTTCCTTATAATAATGATATGCTTATAAAACATTAATGACTCTACTTTGAAGAAAAAAAAGGCTCCTACAAAATACTACTCCCCCCCCGTTTCACATTAACAATCGTTATAGGAGATGAGAAAGATTTGAAAATATTTGACGTTTCGAACTTATTTTGCTCTGATGGACAAACCTGCCCTTTCGCCTCATTAATGTCATTCTCTTTTCTCTCTCTTATCCTTGGTTTCCTCTTCCAACCAATTTCCCCTATTGCTTCCCAAAAGGTAGGGATGACCAAACCGGCCCAGAACCGGACCGGAGAAGCCTGGAATCGGAGCAAACCGGCGAGTAAACCAGAACCGCTAGTCATCCGGGCCGGTTAAGGTTCACATAAATGGCGAACCGGACCGAAAATCCCTTGTTTTTCAATAATTTTTAACTTGTTTATTCATTATTGACTGGAACCGGATTATGGTAACCGGATCCGGGGTAAGCAAGGACCGGTTAAGGTTCGCCTTTATGCCGAACCGGAACCGGAGTTGGCCATCCCTACCAAAAGGATAACTTATTCATATCTCAATCCAAATACTGTAAAACCTTAGTAGAACACAATGTAAATGTATCAATTAATTTGTCTATTAAATTATTAATGTTTCCATTCATTACGCTGAGACTTATTAATGACAGAAAGAGAAGTCGAGAAAGAGGTATTTTGGGGATTTATAATATTTATTATATTTTTGACAATTAAAACTGAAGCTAATGTACCTAACCATAATATAATCTAGATTAGAGTGTAAAGAGAAACTGAAATAGAAATGAGCTCTAATGGCGTGTGCCTTCAAATAGAGAGCAATGCTAGAGGCACAAAATAAACTCACAAAATCTTGCTCACATGATGAGGTGGCGATATTTTATTGGTTGCATCGATAATCGACCCGCCACACTCTAATTAAAAACACCAATAAAATCATTACACCTAAGATTTTATGAGCAAGATTTTGTGACTTTTTTGTGCCCTAATATTATTCTCAAATAGATATAGATAAGGGCAGAGATGCTAGCTGGGAATTTGAAACACTCCTATAGGCTAAAATGACAGTGAGACGATGGCCCGCCCGCAAAAAGCGAAGACTAAACACGTGAAACGGTCAGCGACACGCACACTACCCCCTTAACCTCACTCCCGCATCCGCGTCTTTTAACCCACACAATTAAAAAAAAAAAAACGCTTAATGCCAAGACAAAATAATTAAATTAAAAAATAAATTTCCAAAATAGTTAAAATTTTAAATAATTTTCCAATATAATTAAACCTCAATTTTCTCTCTCCTCACACCCTCCCCTCTTTCTTTCCTTGTCCCACGCTAATCCATTCATCATCCCCTCCTATATATAGTGCCATTTCTCCTTTCTCACTTCCAACCAACCGTTATCAATTACACATAGTACTCCTTCATAAATAGAAAGAAAGAAAAAAAAACAATTGTATTCACAATTCAAGTTCAAATTCTAATTCAAGTCTGCCCTTTTCTGTTTGTGGGTGTTTGTTTGATTGTCTGATTTTGGAATTGTCATTGCCATTTCGATTCTGGGTTTTCTGATTTTGAGGAAAATCTGTTTGATTGATTGGGTATTAAAGGAAGGAATTAATTGAGGAGGATGGAATTGAAAAACATGGTGGCTTTGGTTGCAAGAAGTGGCAGGCATTTGCAGCGATATAATCCTAATGGCGGTCGCCGTGTTGTTGGGTATGTTCTTGATTTTGTTTATGATATAATAATTTCTTTTATTTGGGTTTTCGTTTGGGTTCATGATGAACAAAGTCGAGTTGGGTGAGTCATAATGTTTGATTATTTTCAAATACAATTGATTTGGGGATTTTTCTGAATATATTAGTGAAAATGTTGAAAAATTCATCTTGAGCAATGGAATTAGGTATGGAAATTTGTTTACTTTTTCTTAATAATTTGTAGTAGTTGTATTAGGAAGATGGTTGAATCTTGAATTTCATACACAGTAATACATTTAATTTAATTTAATTTTGCCGTCTGAATGTTCCTGGAGGTACCCAATTTGACTTGATAAAAAAAATGTTTTGACTACTGATTTACCAAGTGTTATTGGGTCAACGTTTGTATATATGTCCATGTTAAAAATGACAGTTTTTTTGAAATAAATGAGAGATGCCTCTTTATTAGGAATACAGAAGCAACATTCAAATGTTGTAATATTTGCTAATTGACTAAATATGTATGAAATTTTGTTATTGATGTTTTTTGCCATCTGAATATTGCAGATGCATACCTTATAGAATTAAAGGTACCAACAAGAAGATTATGGATAATAATTTAGAAGATGCATTAGAAGTTCTCGTGATTAGTTCACAGAGGAAAGGCAAAGGGATGTTATTTCCCAAAGGAGGTTGGGAAACCGATGAATCCATTGAAGAAGCTGCTCACCGAGAAACTGTGGAGGAAGCTGGAGTCCGTGGAACCGTTGGGGTGAGTTTAATGATTTT
This sequence comes from Campanula takesimana, assembly GCA_026119855.1. NCBI lineage: Eukaryota > Viridiplantae > Streptophyta > Magnoliopsida > Asterales > Campanulaceae > Campanula > Campanula takesimana. Next base: position 145,143 of record JAOWBW010000316.1, on the reverse strand, counting down.
TTTTTTTTTAATCTATTACAATAATGGCGCTTGGAGAGTGAGATTTACTAGTGGTGTGGATTGAACAGCTGACCTTCCGTACATTACATGCTGTGAAGTGATGTACTAATTTATATGTGTACTTTGATTTGCAGGGTGGATTGGGTAAATGGATCTTCAAAAGCAAAGGCAACGACTCGTTTTATGAGGGGTACATGTTCCCAATGCTAGTGAAGGAGCAACTCGACTTTTGGCCGGAGAAAGCGATTCGTCAGAGAGAGTGGGTGAGTGTGCGAGAAGCTAGAGAAGTTTGTCAGCACGTGTGGATGAAAGAGGCGTTAGAGAGATTAGTAGACCGTCTAGCATCATCACCACAACATAAGCTACAAGAAGCCTTATAATCGTAGAAGGTAAAAAAAAAAAAAAAAAAAAGGCTTTACTTGTACATAACAATCATCATTACGGTTAGATCAGAAGACCCTTTTTTTCAATATTGTGCTTGTTAAGCGCGTAATGGTGAACAGAAGAATATGGACCGTGCATTGGAAGTGCTCAAAATTGTGTTTTTTTTTTAAGCACGAAATGGTGGACAGAAGAATATGGACCGTGCATTGGAAGTGCCTAGACGAACCATTCCCAAATGGGGTTTGTGTTTCGGATCAAAGGGAAATGACTAGGGAATGTTGTTGTGATTGTGATGATGATGATATGGAGCTAGGGAGTAAGGAATAGAGGGGAACTGAAATTTGTTTCAGTTTTGAGGGAATTTGAGAATCAGAGGCATGATTGAATTATGCTGGTAGAAATATGGTGTATTTTTATGTACAACATATCAACACTGTACTTGATCAATGAAACTTTGAATCATATTCCCCAAATGATTATGATTTATATGAAACCTTGAGTCATATTCCCCATATTATTATGATTTATAGTGCAGCATATGAATTTGGGTTAATGACAATTTAGGGCCTGAACTTCAGGGGGTGCGTCTAAAAGGGGCCTGGTTTTTTTTCCGCTAGATCAGGGCTTCAAATCATTTTTTTTTTTTTTTTTTTTTGGCAATTAGGGGCTTTTTGACGGAATTCGTTAGAAACTCAGTTAAGTGACCATGTGCATGGCACGTGATTAACGGATCAGTTAGTTTGAACTGATATTTGCTATCAAGGGGGTTAAAGGAATTCTTAAATTTTAAAGGGGTAAAAAATCAAATATCTTTTCTTTTCAAGATGAAATAATTATTTTTGGAACAAAAATGCTTAACATTTCTTTAATATACAATAATATTATTTAAAAATAAATAAAATTATACTTAATTATTTTTTAAAATATATAATAAATACTCCCTCTTTCCCAGCTCACTTGACACATTTTGACCAAAACTGGTCAACTTAAGGTCGGTTTGACCAACACTTTATAGAAATATTTATGATCCGAATAAAATTTTAAAAAATGTAAAATGATCACCATTAAAAATCCTCTCAATAACAATTTTTGATTTTTTTTTGGAACATAAATATTTTTATAAAGTGTTGATCAAAATGACCCTAAGTGTACCAGTTTTAATCAAAAGGTGTCAAGTGAGATGTGACGGAGGGAGTACATGTGTATTATTGTAATGCATAATTTAACACAGTATTTTAAGCAAAATTTGACATATGCTTCTCTAAAAAAAAATTAAACTTAACTGGAGTTTATTTTAAAATTGAGCTTGGGTATTTTTGTCATTTCATGCACCATTGTTCCTGGTAGCTTAGGCTAACCACCGCCACCACCATCACCACCACCACCAATTGTACTAAAATCCACCACTGTGCCTGATAGTATCTCTGTTTTCCCGGAACAAGACTTCAAAAATGTACAATTCCATGATGCACAAACCCAACCTCTCTTCTTCTTCTTCAACAACTCCGGCCACAACCCCTTCCACCACGCCCTTTCTACCCGTCCCCTTCTCCTTCTTCATTTTCCTTCCATGGCTCCGTCATCTCAATTACTTCCCAATTTCTTCACTCCAACAACCAATGAAACCGCCATCCACCATCTGCTACCACCGGAATGACCGCCGGAATTCGAACAACCAACCAAATCAAGTCTGCGATAACAAAAATGTGCAAATGAAAACAAGAAACGAAACTAAATTACCGAATCTGTCACCTCTATTATATCAAACCCAGATCATGAGAGAATAGAGAGAGAAAAAGGACTGAATTTTTCAAATCTGAGTTTTTTTTTTTTTTTTTTGTTTTTGAAAAAACTTCCAAATCTGAGTTGTTCTTTGAGAAATCTTCTAAATCTGAGTTTTTCTTTGAGAAATCTTGTTGTGGGTTGGCCGGAGTTGTGGCCGGCGTTGTTAAAGAAGAATAAGAAGAAGAAGAAGGGAGACGGCTGCTGGAGTAGAAGGGGACACCGCCGGAGAAGATGGTCGGAGGTGGAGGGGGAGCGGTAGGGAAGGTAGCCAGAGTGAGGTTGCAGGGGAGACGGAGTAGAAGGGGACACCGCCGGAGAAGATGGTCGGAGGTGGAGGTGAGGACGGGAGAGAGAAACGGGAGGGGGGGGGGAATACGTGTGAGGAATGGGGGAGATAAAGAGATATAAATTGTTTTCCACCCTCCCCTCACTTTTATAAATGTCATTTAAATCCTTAAAAGTCAATGAAACTCAAAAACTAACTGATCCGTTAATCACGTGCCATGCACATTTTCACTTAACTGAGTTTCTAACGAATTCCGTCAAAAAGCCCCTAATTGCCAAAAAAAAAATGATTTGAAGCCCTGATCTAGCGAAAAAAAACCCAGACCCCTTTTAGACGCACCCCCTGGAGTTCAGGCCCTAAATTGTCATTAACCCTTTTTTTATTATTATTTTTTTAACAACAAATCCCATATCCCATATGATTTCTAGTTTTTACATATACGAACGAGTATTCGTATCGGATGTAAGACTTCTAAATTACGCCTCAGTTAGCAGCGAAGCTTCATGTAACATTTTTGGTTCAAATGCACCCAATATTTCCGCACATTTAATAATTTTGTGCGTTCATTTAGAAAACGGATCCATCATGAGCCATGAGGGATTTTGTACTCCTAATGAGGAGAAGTTGTTTTGCTGCAACCAACAAGTTAATCTACTGCCCCTGTTGGTGGTTCAACGGTTGAGATTAATTTGATTCATGTGAGACTCGCATCGTATTCATGCACCACGTTAAAAACACTCTGGATCAGCCACTGCCGAGTTGTATTCATTGCTTCAATGTAAATTCCGATTTTCATTTATGTTGTTCATCAAAGAAACTTGCCATTGTTTGTTTTGAATCCTCTGAGGTTGCTTTTTTCTGGATAAGAAGATTATGTTATGTGTTGGTTACAACTTATAACCAGGGATGATATGGGGTAGAAGTAGAAGAGAAGAATATGAAGAAACTGATTAAACTACAAATGGGCTGGGCTGGGATGGGCCTACCTAAATCTCTTTACAACAATCCAATCGGGTAATGTTAGGGGCACAAAATAAGTATACAAAATGATGGATACAAAATGAGGTGGCGATATTTTATTGGTTACATCGATTGTGGACCCGCCACACTCTAATTAAAAGCACCAATCAAATTTTGACACATCATTTTGTGAGCCACATTTTGTGAGATTTTTTTATGACTTTATATTTACCCCAATCGAAATTGTAACAGAAAATGCCAATTCCAAGTTAGCTAACTCGGGGATATAAAAAGAAAGAAAAAGACCATTAGGATCCCGTCTCTCCATTTTTCTTTCTACTAAGGGTCCACTCCGGAGTTTTTAATGGAGAGAAAGGAAAGGGAAGGGATAGAAAGGGAGGTGAAGGAAGGGGAGGGGAGAGAATGGGATTTGTTAGACCATGTACAATGGCTGTTGATTGGGGGGTGTGAATGCCATTCACACAAACTTCATGGTTTAATCCTTGCAATGGTTCGTTTAATTGGGTTTGTTTTCCAATTTAGTTGAATAGATTCACGGGTGTGAATGTCAGAATTTGTCTGCAAAGAAATACACGTGGCGGCACAATATTGGGCAAGGCTGGCGCGTGTATTACACTCGCCATGGAAGGTGCGTGTAGGCGAAGGCTGACGCTTTTTTTTTTTTTTTTCTTGTTGTGACACTTGGCGGAATTTGATTGGTTCATGGAATTTTCGAAATATTTTCTTTTATCCCAATTATTTGAGCTCAATTATTTCACAAAAAATAATTTTATTTTTTATTTTTTTTACACCAAAATTCCTAAAAAAAAATTCTCTTTAAATTGACGTAAAATTCATTGTATTTCGACACAAAAAAAAAACCCATCTTTTTCTTGAAATGAAACCCAATAATAACTTTTTCAACACTAATCATAAAAATAAAAAATAAATTTTAAGTGGTGGGGTATAGGATGATGGGTGGGAAAAGTGTTGAATGGAGGATTAAACAAACCATTGTAGGGGTAAAAGTTGAATGAGTGTTGAATGGATTAGTTAGAAGAGAGAGAAGATGATGTGGAGTGATAAAGTGAGTGTGAATAGGTTTTTTCGTTTAATCCATTGTAGATGATCTTATGGGGGTGCTCCTTAGTTTATGAAAGAAAGGGAAGGAAAATACTTTGAATTTTTATTGTACCCTTAATGAAAAAAATAAAAGGTTATATTTAAGGGGTAATATAGGTTCATCATAAAAGTTTGTTTATAAAACTTTATTTCCTTCCAATTCCCCCCACTTTTGGGAGGATTGTGTAGGAGGAAAAATCTTATTAATTTTCCTTTCTCTTCCTTCCATTTCCTTCTAAAAAAATCTTGAGAGCAACCTTAGGAACGAAAATATATCACATTTCCTCTCACTTCTTTTCTTTTCTCTTATTTTAAAAACTCGGGAGCGCACTCTGAACAATAAGAAAAGAAGAAGAAAGGACATTAAAGCAACAACTTAAAATGGAGTATATCATCATGAGAGGCCAGAACTTGGGAGGAAAAAACAAGACATACGTATCATTTTTTGTTTTTTTTAATGGGCCTACAAATTTTTATTCAAGGTTACGAGTTTGAATCTAGTATGAGAGAAATTTGTGTTAGCATATTTATAAGTTTAAGGGCAAATTACAATTTAGTTACCTGAGTTTTACACGATGTTTCAATTGGTTCCTGAATCCGTTTTTCGATAAATTGGTTACTCGAGTTTGTCATTTAGTTGCAATGTGGTATAAAAATGGATGGATTGTTAGTTTTTTAATGAAAATGGATGGAAAATCTAACAAGTTTCTTTTATAATTGCAAAGTGCACCCTCCAACTCAACTTATTCACATTTTTACCCCATAATAAATTTTTTGTAACATCTAAAGACATTAATTAATAAACCTAAAAATTCTAATTGTTTGTTTTAGAAAAACTTGAGGCAAAAAAAAAAACAAAAAAACAAAATGGTTTCATTTTAAAGCCAAGCCTCACCCTCGGTGGGCGCTAGGGTTCGACCCCTCTCCTCGCCCCCTTCTAGCGTGGACATAGTCAAAAAATAAAATAAAAATCAACCATTAAAATTTTACCAAAAAAGTTTAACTCAAACGGTATCCAGTATTCCATTTCTATATGAAAAGTTAGGGGTTCAATCTCCTTTAAGTGCACTCTTATACTTGAGGCATTAATTAATAACATACCCAATTCAATTTTTTTTTTGTTTGTTTGAAAAAGTATTTGGTAATAATTTTTGGGATGAATAATACTCGTAATTTTCTTGCCATAAACAGTCATTGAAATTTTCTTTTGCAGATTGCCAAATTTTTCTTAAAAAAAAGTTCAAATTTTAGCCCCACAATTTATTTTTTCTCAATGTCTATCATCTTTATTTCAATCATTAAAATAAACAACAATAGGCCACGTTGGTAAGTAATTGTGTATGTGTTGTGGCGGTAAGAGAATATATGGGGGGGGGGGTGGACAGCCGGTGGAGGTTGCTGCCTGCCGATGGATCTGTTCCGGCCCGAGTCCATGCACCTGGTTCAACTCATCATCCCCATCGAGTCCGCTCACTTGACCGTCTCTTACCTCGGCGATATTGGCCTCGTTCAATTCACAGATGTAACTAAAATTAGTATTTTTATGAATGATATGTATTTTTCATAAGTTAAATAAAAATATCGTTTTTATGATAGATATCATAATTTTTATAATTTTGATGTAATAAATAAAATGAAAATGACTGAAACACTCATCTTTGGACATATGGATGCAAATTATGTTAGTTTTTAAACATTCGTTAGGAGTTAGGGGGTGAAGTGGGAAAATTTAAATTGTAGGGTTAACCATTGCAATTTTGAAAGAAGCTCGTTAGGTTTTTCATCCACTTTTGTGTTTTTAAACGATCCATCCATTTTTATACCACATTGCAACTAAATGACAAACTTGAGTAACCAATTTGTCGAAAAACCGATTCAGGAACTAATGGAAACATCGTGTAAAACTCAGGTAACTAAATTGCAATTTGCCCTAAGTTTAATTGTAATTTTAATGGCAGTAATATAAAAGAATATACTCCCTCCATTTGGAAAAATTGTCTCATTTCATGTGTGAGACGGTCTCACACACGACAGGTCTCGATGAGAGAGAAAATAAGCTTGACTCGCTCCATCCATAAGGGGTCAAACAATTTACTCTCTCAACGAAACCCATCTCATGTGTGATACCGTCTCACACTAGTTTTTGTCTTATAAAAATTGTTATTGATTCATCATTAGAAATAATATCCATAATAATTTTTAGAATTGCATAACACGTCGATTAAAGGTCAGACACACTTTAATTAAAAAAACACTGCATAAATCATGAGAATAATACTATGGATACAAAAAGTCACAAAATCTTCTCACAAAATTCTACGTGTAATGATGTTATTGGTGCTTTTAATTAGAGTGTAGCGAGCCCACTATTAATGCAACTAATAAAATATCATCACCTTATTTTGTGAACAATATTTTGTGACCTCATTTTTGCGTCACTAGCGTTGCTCGGAAAATAAAGCCGCATTGCTCGGAAAAGAAAGCAGATCTGGTTTAGAAATACTTTTCTTCCTGCACACTTTACACACATTCCCAATTCCCAACTTCTGAAATCTGTCAAACACCAATTTCTTTTCCTCCCTAATCCAACCCCAAGCTCACTCATCAATGGCGTTGGAATGGGTAGTTCTTGGCTACGCCGCCGGAGCCGAAGCAATCATGCTTCTCCTCGTAACACTCCCCGGCCTAAACCCCCTCCGCAAAGGTCTGATCGCCGTCATTCACAGCCTCCTCAAACCTTTCCTCTCCATCGTCCCCTTCTGCCTCTTCCTCCTCATGGATATATACTGGAAGTACGAGACCAGACCCACTTGTAAAGAACATTCTTGTTCCGCCACCGAGCACCTCCGTCACCAGAAATCCATCATGAAGAGCCAGCGCAACGCCCTCCTTATCGCCGCCGCCCTCACCTTTTACTGGCTGCTATTCTCTGTTACCAAGCTCGTTGTCCGCCTTGATCAGGTGAACAAGCGTGTTGAGAAGTTGAAGAGTCAGGATTGATGATTCGGCCGGCGCTTCTCTGTATTAAGGGTATTTTGTTTACTGTTACGATCTGTTAATTTGGGGCTTTTTTTTTTTTTTTTTTTGTTGCTATATTGCTTTTCAATTTCTATGAGCATTAGCCCTAATTATTATGATGCTGCGATACTGTGTTACGAACTTGATCAAGTCAGATCACTTGTAGCTCGTTTGTTTGGTCATGTTGTTGGTTAATGATCTTTTGTCTACTCGGTCGGTTTGTGTTTCGCTTATTTTTGCTATAAATATGAGAATTTTATTCTTATTGATATGATTCTACATGCTTTAGAACATTTATACTGTCTTAATTGGTGACTTGATTTGTGTAAGACCCTGTTGGGCAGGTGGTTAAGCAGTTGCCATATAAAATGATTTAGTACTCTGAGATATGCAGTAGAATACACCTTTGATTTTTTTATGTTCATTGAATGTTGAGTTCTTATTATGGAATTTAGGGTTGCTAGTCTAACAATTTGGGGTTTTTGTAGTTGCTTGAATAATTGTGTTTGTGCCTTTATATTGCTCGTGGGTTCATGGGAATTAAATTGGGATTGATCAATACTTTCTTTTATCTTGTTATGGTTAGGGTTTATAATTAGATTTTTATTATTATTATTTTTTTTTTTTGGGGGGGGGGGGGTGATTGAGTGGGTGGGGGTGACCATGATGTTTAATCGTAGCCGTTCAGTGTTTTTTAGTTCTTAGTAAAGCAATGGCATTTTCTCCTGAAATAGGTTTTGTTTGATTTCAATTAGTTGTATGTGCGCTTTTGTACTTTTGCTTGCTCGGTTGTTATTCTGATAGCTCACAGTAGGTAACTTTGTCCAACATTTAGCCGCCTATGTACTCGATCATTGCATATAGTGTGATTGGCATTTGGAGTAAAATCATTAACATACAAAATTAAGAGCTCATCTGGTGCACAGTTTTAAAAACGATCATTTTTTTTAAAACGGAGCTTCTTTTTGGACGCTACTATTTGGAGCCGCTAAAAAAGTCTTAAGATTTTTAAAAAGCCACACTTAAAAACTCTCAATTGAAACGCTTAATAAGCAAAAAGCTGATTCTTTTTCAATCTATTTTGAACGCACCGCTCTACCAAACAAGCCCTAAAAGTTTCAATCATCCCTCTCTTTTACACCTCATTTCTTTTTTCTTTTTCAAGGTTTGCATTTTTTTGTTCGATTGAATCCCAATTTCATTTCGATTGGGTGTTTTTTTTTTTTTATTAAAATTGCTCCCAGGTCATAACAAACTTGGTAAAAGAGCTATCTCGATATGTGATGGCTAGTAGCCTAGTGGAAGGTGGTGGATACACTCTTCCAGTGTTTTTTGATGGTAGGTCCTAAGCGTATGGAAGAATTTGTGCAAATTACTGAAGCAGAGATAGGGGCGGGGGGTTATAGCATAGTTGGGAAAGGGTTCGGATGATATCGGAACCCTATTGATGAACCTACTGAAGAGAAAAAATAGGAATGAAAAGGTGGATGAGGCAAGGAGAGTATTCCCCATATCACATAGTTCTGGATATGGGGGGGGGGGGGGGAATGTTTCTTCAACATTTCACCCATCTGTGAACCATTGAAATAGATTATGTACTGAAACTATTGTGGTTGATGATGTTAATTCTATAATGTAAAACAATAAATATGGTGATGCGGTGGGGAGTCATAAAGGTGAAAAGGAGGCGAATAAGAAACATTTAAAGCTGGAGTTTCCGAAGCTTTCTGGAATAGATCACCGTGGGTGGATTAAGAAGTGCCATAGGTTTCTTAAATATAGATATATGTACCCTTGTATGATAGGGTTTAGCTACTATGCACTTTGAAGGTTGTCCGAAGTTTTGATACCAAAATTATAGTGAAGAGATAGATTGCTGGGCACGGGATAAATTTGTGCACAACGTGGCTGATAGGTTTCGGACTTTTGGCCACATGTTTATAATAATATCGAGGGAGAGGCTTCAAATCTATAACAATCTTGGGCCGTGGGAAAGTAGCAAGATAAGTTTGAATAATTTAGGGTTTGATGAAGCTAAAAATCCAACTCTAGCCAAAATGTCTTTTTTTTCTTTTTTTTTTTTGAATAATTTTAGTAGGGCGCCTAGGAAGATATCAGGTTTAGGGTTTGAATACAATTCCCTTCAGTTCTAAGCCAGGTTTTTGGTATTTCAAGGACCGAAGAATCTCATTGGGAGTTAGCAAATTGGAAACATAGGTATCCAACTTCAAGGGTAATCCACCCTTCACTTTTTACACTACCACACACATAACCAGTCCCACTTCTTACCTAGCCCTACCAAGACGTTAAATCCATAGCACAAGCAAATTTACAACTTCTAGTACCACTTTAATAAATCAACGCTGACCTCAGTATGTCCAAACTTAGTTGTCCAATTAAACATTTAACTCCAGCTGAAATGCAATCCAAGAGACATTTGTTTCTTTTTCTTTTCTTTTTTTTTTTTTGGGGGGGGGGGGGTGGGTGTCGTGTTATACCTGCGACTTAAACAGATTTATAATGATTGCGGGTTCTTAATCAGGTTTCTTAGTTTGTTTATGATCTTATTACTAACGGTTGGTGGATGTCACATGGCTTAACTAGGTAGTCTTCTTCCCTTATGTATTTCAGCAGTGAAGTATTTCTTTTTTGAACCATAATTTATCAATGAGTTTTTTTACTGTATATGGTATATGGTTAATGTTATGATACAGTTCATATTTAAATACGTAGCCTTCCTTGAACAAGATCAATTCTATACTTTGTACAGGAACATTTTGGCCGTTTCTGTTTATCAACTCATCGAGCCTGTATTTATTTCTAATCTTGAGGTCTGGTGTATGGAGCTACCAGTCTTAAATAGATTTTTATTTTGTTTTTAAATTTTTTGTTGCAGATACACCATTTGTTCTGTTCCTTTTTTCTAGTATTTCAACATAAGGTTATTCTATTCGAGAGCGAGATTTAATGATTGAGATTATATATTGTAGCTGCTTGCTCATCTATAGCTTAATTGTATCTTCTTTTAGGAGTGCCCTTTATAAGCAACAATGTTTCGGATTTTTTAGGTGGAAAAGTTTGAACTTTGTCATACAATCTTAAAAAGTAGTACCAAAAAAGAAAGGTGGACATATACTCTGGACAGAGGTATTACCTGCTTCTGGGGCAAATAGATTGAAAAAAAGTATAATACCAATTGATCTCACTTACCGACAGAGATCTTACACCAATGGTTTGAGACAATTTGATGAAGCTCTGTTGTTTAGTGGTTTTAGGAGTTGCTTAGCTCTGTTATGCATCTTATAGAAGGAAGGTTCTTATTCAACCCGGTCTCCAGGAAAAAGAATAATCATTAAGGAGAAGGGAAATAGGTGGCTGGCACTAGACAGGGATCAAATGTGGATCGTATACTGTCCGATCTTATTCACTAGAACTGAATAGAGATAATCCCGTTTTGGAAGGTGTTTGGAAAACTAAGCCCTTTTAAGAGTGTCAAATAAAGAAGATAATATCTCAACTTATGACTGCTTTTGTTCTTGAGTTTATGTGGAGTGGAGGTAGGGTATGAATAGATAAAAGAGGAGCGATTTTGTCGGATAGGAATCAATTGTGTTATTAAGTTGTATTTCTGAAACACGGGGTCGATGCCAGGTTCCATTGATGTTGTTTGTATTTTCTTTTGATAAATTTTATGAAGTGTAATAATTTGTTGGGAACTTGGGATCTTAGTTTGTTTATGATTCTCAGCTAGAATTACGTCTGTTTTTGCGAGATTAAGATGTGAATTTCTGTTAAGGATTGATTGTTAGATGTTGAACTGCAGCATCTATCACACTTTTCATTTTGGTTCAACATCCTTTCCTTTGGTAGAAAGTTGAAGTGTTTACGCATTGACATATTTGTGCTTGGTTCAGTTCAGATTATCAACTTTTGCCCACTTCCACTTCTGATATAAGCTAAACTGCTTTCTTTGAGTGCAAATTATTTGGGTTAAATATTTATTTCATTGCTGTTTTTTTGTGTGTAAAAATAATACTCCCCCGTCTCAAAATGAACATCTGAAACTGCTCTTCACGCTCTTCATTAAAAGAGCAATTTCAGACATTTATTTTGGAATATAGGTAGTAAAATCTTGGTCAATTTCAAGGTACATCATCATGTAAGTTGTATTACAGTTCAAGTAATATAGAAACAATCTAGGTATAGAAATTAGAAAGTAGCACGGTGTATATTTTGGGGCCACAGCTGTATTAAATTCTAACAGCAGAAATAAAGCCGTTATTTATTCAAGGTGAAGCTCCGAAATAAATATTACTGTACATATTTTTAAATAAATACACTTTTTTAATTAGGTGAACTCGTTTATCATACTCTCACCTATTGTACTATTAACTATGTCCCTAAATGAGTGTCTAAATTTTATTTAAAGAGATAATTATTTATATAATTTGATGGCAAAATTCATATATAATCTTGTAATCATCTTTATAAACATTTAGTTTTTGCATGTATGTGTAAGAAGAGACCGGTGAAAAAAAATTCGAAAAAAAACATTTAGAGACAAAGTTATGATCAAAATGAACACTCATTTTGGGACAGAGGGAGTAATAATTTATGCATCACATTTTATACTCATAAAATTTTAATATTGTATTCACTCCGTATCAAAATTAATATCTATAATTATTATTGATCAAAAACAAATTTAGATATTTATTTTAATATAAACAGTACAAAAGAATTTTCTTAAATAATGTCAACTCATTTTTGTCTGGATTTAAATTGGAAGGAGAGAGTAAGAAGAACAGGTTGAACATGCAGAAACGAGGTCCGGCGAAATGAGAACAAATGCGGCATGTTATGGTGGGGACCAGTGGGTTATGATATCTCATACTCACACCCGCATTCTTTTTTGCAATTGGATCTATATATCTTTATATTTTGTGATTATTTTTTTAAGGGTTAACACTATTGATGTTAAATTGTACTGAAATATAGTGATAGTAAACTAATGAACAATACTGTTATATTTTGGTTTTGTCGATTACTACCTCCGTCTCTAAATGAGTGTCCAAATTTCATTTTAAGGGACATCTGAAAATCTCAACTTTTTGTACAATTTGGTGGCAAAGATTCATATACTATAATCTTGAATCTCCTTTCTAAACATTTAGTTTTGCAAAGATTCATATAAATATTTATGGACAAAGTTATGTTAAAAAAAGACACTCATTTTGGGACAAATATTTTTTGAAAATAGACACTCATTTAGGGACAGGGGGAGTACAATTATTCAAATTTCAGTTCGCTATGTTTTTGGTTCAGTCTTTTTTTTTTTTCCAATTTTTAAATGCACAACTAAATGGACTTGATTTTTTTTTTTTCGAAAGCAAACAATACATAATTGCATTAATAAAATTTAAGAAGACGGCGTTCCACAAACGACGGAGGCTCGTCCATTATAAAATAGTTGCAATTAAGATTTACACATAGATTGCCTAACACATCTCGAATAATGATAGCCAACCCCGGACAAAATCTCCAATAAATGTCCTTGGGAACCATAACCTGTGATGCACAAATGATTCTCAAAGTAAAACTTGGACACGGCACAACACTGACCTTTACTAAACCCCCGGACGGTAAAAATTTGGCTTTGAAGACACAAGAAAGTGGCACATTTGAGTCAGGAGTAAATGCGCAACCAAACATCTCAAGCATTGCACCAAGAACAAATATCAAAATCATTCTAAGGCTCTCACAGAGAATAGAAGGCATAGGCTCCCAACAAAGGGGAGAAGACAAAAGGCTCCAATAAATGGAAGAAGGCGAAGGCTCCCAACATATGGAGATAACATATAATACAACGAGAAGTAAGGCAACATGATTTATTCAACGGTTTAACAAGAAAAAACTACAAATCTAAAAATTTATCTAATCTAATTATTATTGAAAAACAAGAAATTTCTCATAATTTAAACATTAATCATTGAATTAATGATTAATGTTTAAATTAGGAGATTCGAAAACACAAACCGGAGATTGATAAGAAAACGGACAGAGATGGAGATGGAGATGGAGATGGACGGAACGGAGGAGGATGATCGGAAAAGGAAAAGGAAGAGGATATGGACTTGAAAATTTTAAAAAATTAGATAATACAAAATCAGTTTTACTAATTTTAAAAATCATTATTCTAAGATTAGAGTAATAAATAGCATATATGCATTCATACAAACAACTATGTTTTCAAGCTCATAAAACCATACCAAAATAAAAAATTGTGTTTGATAAATTTAATATCACAGCTAAAATCGTTTGGATTGATTTTTTGTTTTTTCTTGCACATCCCTAATTTTTTTGGGCACTCTTTTCTTCTCTTTTTCTTAACATTTACGTAGTCACTTACCCATTCCTTCGGCGTCAAAGCCAAAAGATTTCTTTGGAAGAATATCAAAATTATACTCCCTCCGGTCCAATAACTGTCACTTTTGAGCCAAAATTTTGGTCCAAAATAGCTGTCATTTTTGAGCTAAATGTCCTTCTTACCCTTGCTTTGAAACTTGTTTTGCTTTATTAATTGTCTTAGTTGTGAGACATTAGTGTAGTAATTATGCATATTTAATAGGGGTAAAGTTGACACTTTCATCACTAAATCATGATATTAATTGTTTTCCTTACGAATTGTGCAAAAGCAAAAAAAGACAGTTATTTTGGACCGGAGGGAGTAATTCTCTACTCCTCCGGAATAAATGTCGCCCTTTTTGTATGTTAGGACCTTTTTGTATGTTAGGACGAAAAAATTTTGAACAATAATTTTAAATTAATTTATTAATTCTAATGAAAATTTAAATATTATTATTCATATAGTATTTATAAGGGATTTTTACCAATTAGTCCTCCATAGAGGTGAAATTTGCCAATAAAATAACATTTTCATATTCTACCTTATGATCATTGGGTTGAAATTAATTTGACCAATAAATCCATTGCACTTACAAAATGACAAAATTGCCCTCAACCCAATTAAAATCACTTCACCCCTCTTGCCTTTGACCATCTTTGACCACCACCATTACTTTTGACTATCTCTGAGCACCACCACCGCCCTCCACCTTCAGCCGACCCACAGGACCACCGCCGCCACCCGCGGACCACCACCACCGTCCACCGACTGTCAGACCACCGCCACTGGATGTGTGGCCCAATGAACATTATATTTATTTCGATCATTCATTTCATTACTGTATACTATAGTGCAGCCGACCCACAGGACCACCGCCGCCACCCGCGGACCACCACCACCGTCCACCGACTGTCAGACCACCGCCACTGGATGTGTGGCCCAATGAACATTATATTTATTTCGATCATTCATTTCATTACTGTATACTATATTGCAGTTGTTGCAATGGTGTAGCACATTCATGGAGCAACGGTTCTCATGATTTATTCACATCAAATTTTAGAAATTGTTAATAATGATTGATTTTGAGGAATAAAAAATCACAAAAGAAAAGCATAAAAGAACATGAAATGTGCTTTTAGAATTGATCTTGTATACTTTGTTTATACAAGTAGAAATTGGTGTAAATTAGGAACCTTCTAACTCATGCCACTAGCAGGCAGACAACAGGTAAATGAACATAAAAATATTCTTGAAGGTAGAGCTGTAATTTCTATACAGGTTGTCCGATATCATTTTGTATTTATTTAATTAATTTCCCACACTCTGGCATAATTATACCATACATATTTATTTCAAGATCAATTCCCCCAGATAAAACAAATATTAGTGGTGATTTTGTATTGAGCTTGTTTGTTTATTATTATTTTTTTCAATTCGATTTTTTAATTTATATTAATTCATAATGCCATAAAGGTTACAACTGAGTCAATAAATAGACTAACACATCTCCCTAACAAGATTCGAACTCGTGATCTCCAAATTAAAAGTTAACACCAGTGTTTATTCCACTGTATACTAATCAATCTGTTAAACTATTCAGGATAAATCAAATTTGGTAGCTTATATTAGCAAATAAGTTAAAATTACTTTCAGAATTAGGTGGACTTTATTCTTGAAGTATAAGAAAAAAAAATTAACCACCAAACTTACCAACATAAAATATTTCAAAATGTCAATAATATTGATCTCTAATCAATGAATAATGGAATATGAAAGGGACTAGTCCCCATGTTCATTGTCTTAGCGTGGCAATATTCAACTTCTAGTTTCTCAATTATATATTTATAGGTTAAGGTTTTAAATTCTTAATTTGGTTGTGAATATGACCGTTATCCAGTTCATCGTCTTCAATCTAAATCTAAAGTGGGCCTCCAATAATTAGGTCATCTTTTATGCGTGATTTTCTTAACTCTTCTTATGGATATTTTCAATTTTTCTTTTGTTTGTAAAAGCTTTAAAATTTTCTTCTTTTATATACTCTAGGATGATCAAAAACGGTTCCGGATCTGAACTGCCGGTTTCGGAAAAGCTTGAACTGTAACCGAATCGTTTCTCTTCCGGTTACGGTTCGAAATCGCCGTTTCACGGTTCGGAACCGCTGGTTCACGGTTTGGAACCGCCGGTCCACAGTTTCTTTTTTTTTTTAAAATAAAAATAATTGTTTTTAACAGAAAAAACAATTATAATAATATTTTATTGCCGATTTTTTTAAACAAAAATGTATAGAAAAATGTTTAAAAATTAAGGGTTGGTCTCATGTAAAACGTGTTTTTCCTAATGTTTAGGAAAAATGTGTTTTTCAAAACATCCAGAAGACTTTATATTGATATCCAGAAGACTTTATACTGATATCCAGGACCCTTCTGGCTATCACTTTTAAATGTTCTGGCTATCAATCTCATATCCAGAAGGCTTTATATTGATATCAAGAACCAGAGAACCCTTCTGGCTATCACTTTCAAAGATTCGGCTATCAATCTCATATCCAGAAGGCTTTATATTGATATCCAAGACCCATCTGTATATCACTTTCAAAGGTTCTGGCTATCAATCTGATATCCAGAAGCCTTTATATTGATATCCAGAACCGTTGAGAAGTTCCGATTATTTACAAAAATGCCACAACGTTTTTTAAAACATGTTTTTCCTAATCATTTGGAAAAACGCGTTTTTCCCAAGATTTTGTGAAAATTAAAGAGGTCCCCCTCTTTTCTTTTATATACTCAACAATTTTTTTTTTATTGTTTTTACTCACTGAATTTGGCTAAAAATTCAGTAAAAACTCAACTTTTCATTAGTAACGGTTTTTTGATGAAACCGTTAGAAATCTAATGATTTTGACGGTTTTCTAACGGTTCAGGTTTTGGTTCGGTCTAGGCGGTTTATGGCGGTTCGGAACCGCCGGTTCACGGTTTTCAGAGGGGATGAACCGGAACCTGCCCGAGTTATAAACGGTCCTGGTTCACACGGTTCCGGATTTCGTCAAGGTTTAAGGCGGTTCCAGGCTTTTCGGTTCCGGTTCTGATCCGGTTTGGCGGTTCTGTTTTACTCCCTCTGTCCCAGAAAGTTAATCTCATTTTGACTTTTTATGGTCATATAAATGATCTTTAACTAAGCATTGGTGTCAATCTAATAATCATAATGAAATTTTAAAAATTGTTAATGATAATTCGTTTAATGATTTATCAATTAAAAACTTTCGAATTTCACTAGAATGGTTATATCAACATTCATTTTTGTCAAAGTTCATTTATATTGACCATAAAAAGTCAAAATGAGACTAACTTTCTGAGACAAAAAGAACATATCTTATTTTGTATGAAAAACTTTGAAACAGTTTCACGAGACGGTTTCAGTAGAGAGAGTAAATGATAAACTCATATCATCTCTCATCAAAACTAGTCTCAGTTACAAAAGACTTGGGCTCCGTTTGTTTGGAGGAAAACATCTTCCGGAAAACATTTTCCCCATTTTTCGGTGTTTGTTAAACACCAGAAAATGGGGAAAATGTTTTCCAGGAAATGGTTTTCCTCCGTTCCTAAGGAAAACGTTTTCCTTACCTCCACCTAAGGAAAACGTTTTCCAGAAAATGCTAACACTTGTTTTAAATCCAATTTTTGTTTTACAAAAATTATTTTTTAAATATTCTCAGTTAATTAAAAAATGTCAAAAAATATTTTATTTTTATGAATATTTGTCAATATGTTAAATTATTAACTTTAGTCCATTATAATTATAAAACAACATTTCCATTACTTCATAATTGAAATTGGAGATAATGATTAATTTATTGATTATTTCTTTTTAATATACTCTAGGTGATCAAAATTAATGTATCTAAAAAAGTTTTCCGGAAAGCATTTTCTTAAAATCCACCAAACAGTGGAAATTACATTTTCCGGAAAACATTTTTCAAGAAATCGTTTTCCGGAAGTTATTTTCCGCGAAACAAACGGAGCCTTGGTGTTTTTTTTTTTTTGCATATATATGCCCACGCGAATTATCTCTTGTCTTTTGACAGTGTTGTGTTTTTTATTAGATAGAATGCAATGGAAAAAATGAACCAAATTTAACACCAAAAAATGAATGTTTATAAAAAGTGGGCACATCAATTTACGTCAACACTTTTCCCTTCTTACTTTGATCCTCTTTAAAATCCAATTCAGTGAAATAAGCGTTGTGGTTATAAAAAATGAGCACATCAGTTTATTTCAACACTTTCCTTCCTACTCCCTCTGTCCTAGAAAAATAGTCTCATTTTGATTTTTTATGGTCAATAAAAACAAACTTTGACCAAGCATTGGTGTCAATTTAATGATCCCAATGAAATCCAAAAAAATGTTATTGATAAATCACTAATGATTTATCAGTTACAAATTTTAGAATTTCACTAGAATGATTAGATCGTCACCAATGGTTGGTCAAAGTTTATTTTTGTTAACCATAAAAAGTCAAAATGAGACTATCTTTCCGAGAAAGAGGGAGTATTATTTTTTTATAACTCTCTGAAATCCAATTGTAATCTCGTTATGTAGTCTCTATCTTGCTTAATTATCATAAAAAAAAAGTCGCGGATAGAATCAAAGGAAAAATGAAACAAAACAATAAAAAATCTTTGAGACAATTTTAAGTTGATTTAGTGATCCAAATAAAAATCTAAAACTTGTTATTGATACACCATCACCAATACAATTAATACCAAGTTTTAAATTTTCATTAAAACAATCAAATCAACTTAAAATTATTGTTCAATGTTTTTTTTTTCAGTATAACATTGAAAAAAATATAAAAATCATTTTGAGACGAAATGAGAATTAAAGATGCCCCTTCATTTTGCTACTCACGCCTTTTATCTTCTATAAAGTTCTTATTTTTTTGGGCAATGCTAGGGGCACACAAGAAGTATACAAAATGATAGATACAAAATGAGGTGTCAATATTTCATTGGCCACATCGATAGTGGATCCGGCACACTCTAATTAAAGGTATCAATAAAATCTTGACAACTCATTTTGTGAGCCGAGTTTGTGACTTTATATTTACCTTTTTTTTTGTCTGTCTCAAACTAAGGTTTATAGTGCTTTATTATTTAAAATAGACAATAAAACTCTATTGTATTTCTCACAATAAAAACTCTCTAATCTCTACCACTCTCTTCTATTATACTCACCCTGTCCCGTCCGAAATAGGATTTTGGTAGTTTTTTTATACTTTGACCATATAATTTAAATATGAAATAATTATCCTAACATAAATTTAAAAAATTGTTATTGAGAGTATTATTAATTGTGATACATTAAAAAAAATTAAATTTTTATTTGGATTATTATATTTTCCCAAAAGACTTGGTCAAAGTAAAGTCAAATTTACCAAAATTCTATTTCAGATGGGACGAGATAGTACTTTATATACTCACAATATTTAATTTTTTTACCAAGTCAAACTAAAAACGTTAGAGAAAGACCGGATGAGTATATCGCAAATTGAGCCTACTTCGGAAGCTCTTCTAACATTGCAATCAACTCACTGAATTATTGGGATTTCGAACCGCTCCACCGAGCGGTTAGCTCCACCTCGGTTCACCCAATGGTGGAGAATAGAGTCACCTCATTTTTTTGTTCGACGGATGAGATGTGTCTGAGCTCAGTAGGACTCACAAAAATTGAAATCATTTTAGCCGAACAGATGATGAGTTTGCCTATTTGACCTTGATCGAAAGCGGAGGGATGAAGCTGATTTGGGTGGAGCGATTCCGAGTCGAATTATTGAGGGTTTCTATGGAGTTTTAATACACACCCAATCCGCACATCTCTCTCTCTCTCTCTCTTTACTGTCACATTCCCATTCTCCAATCCATCCTTCCCAATTTCTCTCTCTCAATCCTCTCATCCTACTTTCTTTCTCTAAAAATTTGAGTTATCAAATCAAACACACAGAAGATGATGAAAAACTTCATGAAACCCACTTTGTAGCCCAACAAAATTGATTGTGGGTCACTCACATTTTCATTTCAAAAATGAGGATTTCCTCCATCTTCCTAACCATCTTGGCTTTACTCTCTCTCATCTCTCTCCCCATCGGGAATTCTGACCTCGCCGCCGATAGGTTAGCCATTCTTTCTCTCCGTAGAGCAGTCGGCGGCAGATCCCTACTCTGGAACATTACACAACCCTCCACTCCTTGCACATGGCCGGGTGTTGTTTGTACTTCCAATCGGGTCACCGAGCTTCATCTTCCGGGTATGGGTCTCTCCGGTCAAATCCCAGCTAATACCATTACCAACTTGACCGAACTCAATACCCTCAGTCTCCGTTTCAATGCCCTTTCCGGTCCGTTTCCGACGGACATTTTGTCCCTCCGCAATCTCCGGAATCTGTACTTGCAGGACAATTTGTTTTCGGGTCCTATACCCGATGAAATTGTCTCCCTGAGCAATCTTGTTCGTCTTAATCTCGCATCTAACAATTTTTCAGGACCCATTTCGCCCAATTTCAACAATTTGAGCCGTTTAGCTACCCTCTATGTGGAGAACAACAGACTCAGCGGATCTATCCCTGACCTGACCCAATCCGGTTTAGTCCAATTCAACGTCTCAAATAATCAATTGACCGGCCAAATCCCGTCCAAGCTCTCCGGAATGCCGGCAAGTGCTTTCTCCGGTAATTCGCTTTGCGGCGGCCCACTTTTGTCTTGCGACGGATCTCCAACTAGTAGTAACGGAGGCGGCCATAAAAAACTCTCCGGCGGGGCAATTGCCGGAATCATTATAGGTTCAGTTCTTGGGTTCCTACTCCTTTGCCTACTTTTATTCTTCATCTGTTGTAGAAGGGGTAAAAAGGGTAGCTCAAAATCTAGGGAAGTCACTGAGTTGAAGTCGGTGGAAGTTGAAAATCCGCGGGAAAAGGAAAAAACGGCTGACGAATCCGAACAATTAAGCAGTAATTCATACCCCTCACTGGCGGCTGCTGCCGGAACAGCCACCGGAGGGAAAGGGGAAGTGAAGAAATTGATATTCTTTGGGAAACCAGCGGGTTTTGAATTGGAAGATTTGTTGAGGGCGTCTGCAGAGGTATTGGGTAAAGGAACTTTCGGGACGGCCTATAAGGCGGTGTTGGAAGTGGGAATGACAGTGGCGGTGAAGAGGTTGAGGGATGTGATAATGCCGGAGAAGGAGTTCAGGTCGAAGATCGAGGCCGTCGGAGCCATGGATCATGAGAATTTAGTGAGGCTTAGAGCTTATTATTGCAATGGGGATGAGAAGCTGCTTGTATATGATTACATGCCTATGGGGAGCTTGTCTGCTTTGTTGCATGGTGAGCATTTCTATCTTTACTTGTTCTTATTATGGTATCTTACATCATATTTGTTGATTTTATGATTGCAATTTCAGATTGTTTTTGGTAATTTGATCATGAATTCTCTATGTTTATGATTTCCCATCTTGAGATTTGATTTGGTTATTATTTGATTTGATAGTATTGTTAGTTTTATTGAATTTGTGGCTTAGAGCAGTGAAATCTCATTAAGGATTTGTTGGTTCAATGATCTTAGTATTAGATTTGATGATATTTTTGGTACAAGTTGTTAATGGTTGTTTAATCTCATTTGCATGTTATATGCTACACTAGGATTTCGGGTCTGTGCAGTTTTAACCGTACAAAAATCCAAACAAAATAAAATGTAGCTCATCTACTATGTTATTTAACTCCTGTACTATCCATACATGCTCTCTCACGCTGATAAAATGTAACACACGTACTGTAATGCCGTAAGGTACTACTTATAAGATAGCAGTCAGACTGCACAAAAGTTTGATTCTTGCTCATGGCTCGAATCCTGCTATAGTGATATTACCATTATAATCATCGCCATTTTTGGCTAAAACTCGAGTCTTTTGGTTAGATTAAAAAGCCACCATCTTATATTACTTTTTCAACTTTTCAGGATCCAGAGGAGCGGGAAGAACTCCATTAAACTGGGAAACAAGATCCGCCATAGCCCTAGGAGCCGCCCGAGGAATCACATACCTCCACTCCCAATCCTCAACACTCTCCCATGGCAACATCAAATCCTCAAACATCCTCCTAACAACCACCTACCAATCCCGTGTCTCCGACTTCGGCCTAGCCCAGCTAGTGGGCCCCACCTCCACCCCAAACCGCGTCGACGGCTATCGAGCACCCGAAATAACCGACCCCCGTAAAATATCCCAAAAAGCAGATGTTTACAGTTTTGGTGTACTTCTCTTGGAATTACTAACAGGTAAGCCTCCTACCCACGCCCTCCTCAATGAAGAAGGGGTTGACCTCCCGAGGTGGGTCCAGTCCGTGGTCAAAGAAGAGTGGACTGCAGAGGTTTTTGATCTCGAGCTTTTGAGGTATCAGAATGTGGAAGAGGATATGGTTCAGTTGTTGCAGCTTGCTATTGATTGTACTCAGCAGTATCCTGATAAGAGGCCTTCAATGGTGGATGTAACAAGTCAAATTGAGGAAATTTGTCGGTCTTCTTCTTCCTCGCAGCAGTCTCCCCATAACGATATTGTGAATGCTGCGGATGAGGGAGCCGGTGGTGCGGAGTAGAGATTGCGGTTTTATTAAATTTGAATTTGTAACTCCATTTTTCTTTTATTTGTTGATTGATTCTTTGGGGCTCTCTTCTTTCATTGAAAATGTGCACATTTGAGTTTATTTCTGGTTGTATCTTTTCTCAAATAGCAAGGATTTTACTCATTTTTTTTTCTCATCAAATGTAGTAGGGAAAGTGGGATCTCAATGCTATTCTTTTCTTTTATTGGGATAATTGTTTGTTGGATTTCGAACTGCTCCACCCTGCTCCATTGTTTGTTACTATGGGAGTGTAATTACAAAGATCGCTTTACATTATTTTAGGATATTTTATTTTCCAGTTTCAAGCTGTCTTAATTAATTTTGTACCTGCATTTACACACCCATGTGTTTGTGTCTGTTTATTCAACTGTTGAGACACTACCATGTGAGGTTAATGTGTTTGGCTTCTCCTTCTGCTTACATAATTATGGAATTTAGTCCACCCTTCCATTTAAACAAATTAATGCATACTACCTGAAAATATGCTTTTAATATGAAAATTGCAATTACTAGTTAAGTGTAAATTAATGCATACCTGAAAATATGCTTTCACTTTGACTAATCTAGTCTATAGAACAATAAATAATTCCTATAATTTAGTAACTCGTCAAATTAATTACTCTCTCATTTCCACAATAAATGTCAAATTTTCTTTTAAAAATATTTGTCCTCACCTTTTTCCTTGAAACAACTACTCCCTCTGTCCTAAAAAACTTGTAGTTCTAGCACTTTACACACATATTAAGAAAAACAATCAATACATATCAAATAGACAAGTTACCCTTTGAATAGTTCAACTACCTAGACAATTATATGATTTTACAATCACAACTATCTATAATAAATAAGGGCAGTTTAAAGAAAGTGTTACAATATTTCATGGAAAACTGCAAAATGCAAGTATTTTGGAACAAAATATTCATTAGAACTGCAAGTATTTTGGAACTGCAAGAATTTTGAGACGGAGGGAGTAGCAAGTGTTTCTCAAAATTAAAAATATATATCAATGTCCCAAACAATTACTCATCCGTCCCATAACTATGTGCACAAATTGCCATTTTGGGTGTCCCATTGATAAGTCACACTTTCCTAAAATGGCAAAGAATCTTTACTATTCATCTCACTCATTCTCTCTCCTACTTTACTTTTACACTCACAACACCAATCAACCTACTATTCTCATCCCACTTTCTCTCCCATACTTCACTTTTCACACTCACAACAACTACCTATTACTATTCATCCCTTAATTCCCGTGCAAAACCTATTTTGTACACATTGTTATGGGACGGAGAGAGTATATGAATAGTAGAACTTCTTCATTCTTAAAATTTTACATACTCATAACAAATAGCTAAGTACCCATTTGCTTTTAAGATCGTGAATTAAGGAAAAATATTGAAAAATAAGTGTTGTTAGTGAGAAGGAAGGAGAAAGTGGAACATATATTTTCTTTTTATGAGAAAGTGATACTTTTCAGAGCGAGATACTCAAAACAAAATGAGTACTTTGTTTGTTATGGGACTGAGGGAGGGAATATGCTTCAAACACAAATTTGTAACTTTGTTTGTTGAAACTGAAGTGTTAGTGCTTCCACAAAACCAGGATTAGGTATAACCCTAGGTTTGATTTTGATGTGGGAACTTCATGCCAACAATGTTGGACATCAATCTTAATTGTTAGGTTTGATGTTCACGTCTAATAAGTATTCCCTTAGTCCGTCCCAACATGATAGTTACATTTCGCTTTTTCATTTGTCTCATTTTCCAAAACTTATAATAATGCAACCTTAAAATGTTTGAATAGTCAAACGGGACTATTATTTTGGAACGGAACAAAGGGAGTGCATTAATTGTTTGTTTTGGACATTTCTCCAACTTAGCTATAACCAGTTGCATGGAAGCTGTGGTCCAAAACCACTCCCAACTATTTTCATTGACCATCCTCTACTCTGGTTCTGTCCATGTTTACCATTGTGTTTGTCACTCTCTCTCTCTCTCTCCTCTCTTTTCTATGCTTGTATTTTAATTCAATGGAGTATTTTAACCATAATTTTTTACCTTGAAAAATGCTCAGGTTGAGGCAATCAAATCTATGGCTGTATTCATATAGTACGCGGGTCATTTTACTTGGGGAGGAACTGAAATGCGCACATTTATCCTTCATCTTTAAACCTTAACATATCCTACGCGTGCAAACTTCAAGATTTAAGCATAAAAGTCGGACTAATATCTTTTACATGCAAACTTAATCATGCCTGGACTAATCTAATCTCTCAACTACTGTCGCAGCACTAACTATGGCTCGCAAGCAACACTAGCGCGATTCTTACAGAAGCACAAGTACATCTTCACAAACACGATCTCCCTAACTCAGAAAGATTCTTATAGTACTCTATATATATAGTAGATTTATGTATGTTCTTGTGCAGGTTGGCAAACACAAAGCCATATGAACAGCAATAGTATATTCTCAACCAGCTTACATTTTAGTATAACTTAAAAGATATGAACAGTGTTACAAACTGAAGGAGCACATAACAGCATGGCCTCTTGTCTAGTTGAAAACATTGCAAAGAAATTTGAGAATATCTGCAACTAAAACACGTGCATCTATCCCATGAAAGGTCACTATTAACCGAAGTAAACAACAGGGAAGAAAGAGAGAGAGAGAGAGAGTCGCACCAATTCAATTATTTAGCCGCTTTTGAATGTTTGATAAGCCAATCCATGACAACATCTATGTTTATTGAATCCTTGCAAGAGATCATGTAGCAGCACACTTCTCTATCTGTAATCGTGTCGAGACCTCTGCAAACATGAAAAGAAGAGGCAACAATAACAACAACAATAATTAAGAATCTTAAAAAAAAAAAAAAGAGACAATGAAGATACCCCCTTCCGTCCCAAAATAAATGCACATTTGACTTGTCAACGTTTAACAGAATTGTGCTTTGCCATGGTAAAAATGTACTAAAATTGTTACCTTATTTAAACATGCAACATTCACTTTGGGATAGGCTAAAAAGAAAAGTGAGACTTTTATTATGGGACGGAGGGAGTATATAGCATGAAATTATGATGACACTGACCAAAACATGCGTATATTTTATAAGAAGAAAACTTCCATCGACCATATGGGATTTATAACTTATATTTAAACTTACAGCTGATCGACCAATGCCTGCTTGGAAAGGGCTTCTGACTTGTCAACTTTGTTTCCGAGAACAAGCAACGGGATCCCACTCAATGAAGGTTTAGTCAAGAGGTCATGAAGCTCTGTTCTTGTTATGGGAACACCGTCTCTATCAGCAGCATCTACTACATATCTGCAATTTTCACAACCCAACCCAAGAAAGCCCAAACAAAGTTAAAATCCATTTTATGCTCCCTCTGGTCCGAAACATCAATCGCTTTTGCACAATTTTTTTGGTTCAAAATAACTGTCACATTTGGGCTAAAAGCATTAGAATTCCTAATCTACCCTTACATTGGAACATGTTTTACTTTATTAATTGGTTTAGTGTGTGGAGCAATGTGGGAGAGAGGTACAATAAATAAGGGTAAACATTGAACTTTCATCATTTAGTTGCAGTAATCATAGTAGTAGTACTATTTCTTAAAAGTTGTGAAAAGTTTAAAAGCGACCGTTAATTTGGACAGTAGGAAGTAGCACATTCAAAAGATTTAACGAGTTAAGAGAAATTACACAATAGCCGTGACACCACGACAATATCGCTCCCACATGGTGCGGAACCTACGCTGCCCTCCAAGATCCCAAAGCTTTATAGTAACATTTCCTTTGGTGACTTTTCGCATGTTAAAACCCACCTGGATTTAAAAATATAAAAAAAATGCAATTTCGTCTGAAATCTCCGGTTAAAATGAGAAACCTATATCAAGATTTTTGTTATGCCAAATAGATACCTACAGTTGGAATCATGTCCTCACTATAGCCACCTGACTGAAGAACATACATAAACAAAATTTTATTAGAAAATTGAACTACTATTCATTGAAGATAAAATAGGGAAAAAAAAATCAAAACAAGCAGAAATACGTAAAATTTACTCACAGCGATGACATTTACGAGTGAAGTCTTTCCTGCATTTTGAAGCCCCACAAGAGAAAGTTCCATTTCCTGTTTATAGAATAAACTGAAACCATACACAGTAAATCAGCCATGATCCATCAAAGAACATTCAACACAAGGAAAATGAATGACAAAAACAGCTTCAATCCTTAAATAGATAAGTAATCCCTCTATCCCCAAACGACTGTCCATTTTTGACTTCTAAGGGGATTTCAAAAAACATATTTTAATCACTTTTAGTAGCATATACTCCCTCCGTCGCAAAACACCTTGCACCATTTTGAGAATGCACGGGAATTAAAGAATGAGTATATATATATATATATATATATATATATTCAAAAGTATTGTGAGTGAGAAAGAGGTTGTGACTTGTGAGTATAATAAGTTGAGTGGGATTTACAAGTGGGGCCCAAAATTAAGTGTGAGTATGACAAGTGGGGTAGGGAGAATAGAAAAATAATAAAATTTGAAAAGGGGACTTACCAATGGGACACCCAAAAAGGAAATTACTGCAAGGTGTTTTGGGACGGAGGGAGTACACTTAAGCACCCTTAATGATCCCAACCATATGCCATCATGATTGTGAATGTAAATTAGAGTATGACGATTGCAATGGAGGATTTAGTAACTTCACCAAAAAAATGGACATTTATTTGGGGAACGGTTTTTTTATTGAAAGAATGGACATCATTTAGTGACAGATGAAGTACTAATTAATAAAATAATCCGAATTTCATTAACAAGACATCCAATATACATACTGACGTCACAAACTGGCCCTCAATAAAGATAATTGTCAAATAGAGTTCGGTGTGCCTAAGCTATGAGTTCCAAGTGGTTAGATAAACTTGTGGTATATCCTGAATTTAATCCAGAGTTGAACTCAAATCACTTTTTCAATGCGCCAATACGTAAACTGATTTACTCATAATAAACACGACAAGTACATTTTGTTCAAGGGTGCTATGAATTTAACGGGATTACATTTAGGCAAACATACTTCTCAGAAGAAATAGGGAACGGGATTCCGAATCTGAACCTAATTGTTAATGTTCCAAGAGCACGAACCAGAAGTTCCAAAGGTCAACTTAAGCTCACAAGAAACAACAAAAGGAACCAATTCCAACTCAAATCTTTAAACAATTAAAATTAGGAACTTCATGTATTTTCACTTCAGATATCATGCATATGCAGATAAGACGTTCTTCTCATATACTCCGTATTTGGCAAGATAAAGAACATCCCCTGTGACTCAATCACAGTGAAAAAGACAAATTTGAAGCAAAATATTAAATCCACTAATATGCAGGATATGCCCATTGAAGAAAGTGAAGGAAGTACCTGATCATGTGGCTCAATATTTAATGGTATAGATCTATGCTCTCTTTAAGAATAAGGATTATGTTGGCCCTTCAATTGGCAACAGGTGGCAGAAGTGATTTGTTTGATGCAATGAGAGGGGATTTGACCAAAATATTTGACTACCCCGACATTTGTAACATAGGGAGAGGTATGCAGAAAAGTATATAAATTTCTGAACAAGATACTAAATTACTCACTCTGCATTACTTATTAGTATACATACTATCCGTCCCAAAAGAGGGAGTTTTATCTCAAAAGGTCTAACTTTAAGATAGAGTAAGAGCTAGATGCTTCGTTTAAGTTGCACTAGAAAAATATCA
This sequence comes from Campanula takesimana, assembly GCA_026119855.1. Classification (NCBI taxonomy): domain Eukaryota; kingdom Viridiplantae; phylum Streptophyta; class Magnoliopsida; order Asterales; family Campanulaceae; genus Campanula; species Campanula takesimana. Next base: position 116,736 of record JAOWBW010000316.1, on the reverse strand, counting down.
CTGGCTTAACGTAGCTGAGAGAAACATCATGCTTCAGTAATGCAAAGACAGCAAAATAATGAAAAATTATAGCATATACTTAAAAATTGAATTCTCTTTATTATTATTTTTTGGGGGTGGGGGTGGGGAGGGGGCTTTCTTCTCATGTCTTCTCTTTCACAGTTACATATGAGGATTCATGTTAGCTGACCCCAAATCATTTTGAGACTAACGCTTTGTCGTTGTTGTTGTTTTTTTTTTTTTTTTTTTTTTTGGGGGGGGGGGGGGGAGTTGAGAGAGGGACAGGAGACAAAGGGAATTTGCAAAAGCAAGCCAAACTGTTGTTCGTGAAATCAACAACTAAAACTTGAATACTTGGGGCAACTCCGCAATCACTCAAATTAATAGAGGAAGGTAACAAAATTTACCTCGTATGTTTACAGTATTTTAATGTATGTTAATATCAATGCTTTACATCAGCATCGTAGCATCTTTTACACAAATTTATACTGCCGTTTCTTCAGTTTATAACAAGACCAATATTATTGCTTGCGGAGTGACATCCATTTCAATTTCTTGTCTTCCAAGATCAATCATGGAGACAGCTATGTAAAACCTTAAGCATCATATTCAGGATTCAAGGCTGAATGGTTTTCAATCTCCTGAACAGAACCACGATTACGCTATCAAAGAAAAGCACTTCTATAATCATAAGACCCAACATGTACTTTTAATTTCCGTGTCAAGTCATTCGTAGACCAACTAAAGGTGGGGCTCCATATACTCATTTAGAAAAAAACCAACATGTAATGCAATTCAGATATGATAGCTGAATTCCAGTTTTCTTCACAGATTATAAGTTTTATCACTTTTTATGGAATTTTGCACCGCCAGTAATTTCTTTAAGTTTTCCAAGAGGCAATGACATTTATAACAACTAACAATGCATTTCCAAACCTTTCTCTAGTCGAGTCTGTCCCTAAGGAATTGTACAAGCGACTTATCAAGCAACTACAGTGTAATATTTTTAGCATTTAACTCGATGGAATAAGTAATAATCACTTGTGTTGCTAATAATTAATTGGGCAAGTAAAACCCATGATGTGATCTTCCGGGAGTAAAATACTGAACATCAACAACTCAAAGAAGGGAAAAAAGTAGGATTGAAGAAATCAAAAGAAATAGTCTTGGTTTCTTATTCTCGAGCAAATTGAAGAAGGAATCCGTAAATCCAATTCAGGCGATGCAACAAAAAAATCAAAACATTTAAACCTAGTTACATAATTCCGTTCTACATTTTTTAAAAGCAAAGTTGAAATTCAAGTAATTTTCTTTCAACTAATAATAGTTCCCATTCCATTTCCCCAACAGAAAAATGTAAAACAAATTCTCGAATTCGTCACTAATGAATTTTAACGCAAAACACAACAACCTTTATAAATTTAATTTACTGAACTAAATTGAGCTAAACCAAGAAAAAATTGAAATCTGGAAAATGAACATATTACAATTAAAAGGACAAGAAAGAACATGTAACATTCGAGGGAAGAATGAAAGAGAAAGAGAGTGAAGTTAATACCTTCTGAGCCAATCGAGGAATAAATCCCACAAACCCATTTGCAAGAAATAATGAGGGAGGGTGTGTAAATGAATTTGGGTTTTTGAATGAAACCCTAATTATTTTCTTGAATTCTCAGAAAGGGGTGAAGAAGATGATGGTGATGGAGAAAAGTAGGAAGAAACTTGGCCGACTGGATTACAAGAAGAATCTGTCTTTTTGCTATTTTGGATTAAAATGCCGACGCCGTGCCTTATTCATAATCATTTTTGCTACTTGGTCACGTGGCTCTCATGTGAATAGTGCCACCATATCTCTTGTTAATCATAACCAGGGTTACTCTGTCGTTCGATACACTTGTTGTTACTTATACTCATTTTGAATAAATTTTGATGAGTTAAACCAGGAAGGTAAATTGCAATTTAGTTACTTGAGTTTGTCGTCATGTTTCAATTGGTTATCCAATTTGTGTTCGTTACGATGTGGTTATTGAATACTCCATCCGTCCCTATTTACCTTACAAAAATGAGGTTTTGCACAAAAATTAAGAAAATGATTGTAAAGTTGATGTGTTGTGAGTGTAGATAGTTGAGTGAGAGAGAGAAAGTGAGTAGAGAAAAGTAAGTGGATAGTTGTTGTGAGTATGACAAGTGGGTCCCACTATTTAAAAAATGTTTAAAAGTTTCCTTTTTGGGATTTTGTAATGTAAATAAGGACACCCAAAATGGCAATTTTTGTAAGGTAAATAGGGACGGAGGGAGTATGTCTTTTTGCTGCAATCAGGTGTAATTTTGGTTAGCCCGTCAAAAACTTAACGAAAATGAATGAAAAACGCAACAAGCTTCTTTAAAAATTGCAATGATTAACCCTACTGTTTAAATTATCCCACTACGACTCTTAGCTCTTAACGAATGTTAAAAAAACTAATAATTTGGCATGTTCAGTTAAAATGACTTATATAACCCCATCTTTAACCTTTGACAACCCAAAATCCATTCGTCTTCATGTTTGATTCAAATTTCATATCCACCAAAACATAATTTCCATAAAATTCTTGAATCAAATATAAGAAAACACACCCCCACAAACCTGCAGAGTGATTCAAACAACCAAATCATACCCAAAAAGACCATTTGGAGTAAAAAAAACAAAAAAAGAAGCAGTTTCCATCTCTCACAAATGATAAAAATGCATTAGGAAGACCTAATTCATCCAAAGCAGCAAAACAAATGGGGTCTTTCTGAACCATTTTGCTCATAACAGTCACCGTGGAGGAGTAAATATGATCAAACCCACCACAATCTAAACCTAAATCTAAAATCCATGTTCAAAGACGCTTGAATTCAAGCGTCTACATGATTCCGTCAGCTTACATCGAAACATGACGACAAACTCAGGTAACTAAATTGCATTTGCCCAAATAAGAATGACACATTATGAAAAAATATTTTTACACATTGTGAAAAATTATTTGAAGACAACATTGTTAATAATAACATCAGTTTGGTCAGGTATGGTATCATCACATCTCAATATCTTAAGGTTAGCTGCATCTCTAGCGCGGGACAGAGCAATATATAGTTGACCATGAAAAAACATCACTTTCTTTAATAAAAGACCAACATTAATGACACCATATACTCCCTCCGTCCCATTTTTTTTTTTTTTTTTTGACAAGCTAGTAACATTTCATTCATTTAAGACAATGTTACAAACTCCTATTAAGTCTATTACAGATCTATTGCCTAGTCTAGTACGATTCCTTATTGGAGTTTCACCACGTCAGAACCTATATCGAATGAAACCGCGTCTTCGAAAATCTCTCATAGACGTCCTGCGCAATCTGGTAGTCTCTTCCCATAGATGTACTGCGCCATCTGTATGATCACATGCAAAAGCTCCCAGCCGCCCTCATAGGGGCTAAGTAACAAAGGTTCCCCACTTGCTCCCAGAGGGAGTCGAATCTGCGACCTCCAACTAAGTGGAAGCATTATCCACACACCCGGATACCATTGGGCCAAGAGGCCCTTGGTCTCCGTCTCATTTTAAACTTCAAAAAAATTCATTTTAAGTGTCTCATTTTAAACTTCAAAACTTAAAAAGGAAAGTTTTTGTACTTCTTTATTTGTGGGCCCCACATGTCATACTCACAACAATTACCAACTAACTATTTCCTACCCCAGTTTCTCTCTCCTACCAAACCATCTATACTCACAACACATCACTTTTTCTTAATTCTTGAACCTAATTTTTTTTGAAGTTTGAATTGGGACGGAGGGAGTATTCATTAATTGCAGTAACAACATCTAAAGTTGGAAATTGCCCTTTTTGCAAATATGAAACATCTTGCCGACCTCTTAAACAGTCAGAATATATACTCGGATATCTAATATAAATGATCATTTTTAATAACATTTTAAAAAAATAACATAATAAAAAACCCGGCTATCTAATCTATGAAAGTGCGCTAATATTAGAATAAAAAATCAATATCATAAAACAACAAAAACCACCCCCGAATATCCCAGAACAAAATACATAAACGTTATGCAACCCTAAAACTAAACAAACCAAATTATGAAAAAAAAAACGAAAAAGTAAAAAAACTGATAAAAAGTTATAAGTCTGTTTGAGGCCCTAAATAATATTTTTTGCGACCTTTTAAATCCTGCATCAGGGGAATATGACCTATGACGTTTGTTCGTCTAGATCTAACGTTCGATTTGCTATGTAGTGCGTTCTGTGGTTGATCTGGAGCAAAAAATTACGATCGTTTTCGCGCATGCGCTCAAATGACTCCAAAAACTTCAATGCATTGTCTCTATTAATTAGTAATTTTTCACTATATATTGTTCAAAATTCATTGTTTTCCACTAATAAAACAAATTAAAAAGTATCATATAAATATGAATCTACATGCAAAGTTTACTACTTGTGCCAAATTAAAAATGATGACATTATTTACCCAACTTTCTTATTTGGAGGTGAATATGGACCTCACTCTAAAAAAAAGATAAGCCTTTTTTGTTATTATATTACTATAGATACTCCATGTAATATAACTCATCCGTCCCGAAAAGTTATTCTTACCTTTTGTTTTATCGTTAACTAGTGTTACTCCTGTGCGATGCACGAATTGTCACTTCTACTCATTTATTTTTCTTTAGATAAATAAATTGAATAAAATATCAGAATTGAGGAATACATCATAAAAGAGAATTTTTTTTTTTACACATTAAGGAGAATAATTTTTACACATTGTGAAAAACTTCTTTGTAAACATTATTGTCAGTAATAACATTAGACTGACTACAGGTTTTGTATTGATATATCAATATCTTAAGGCTAGTTGGATCTCTAACGTGAGACTAATATTGAGATTGATGATCAATACCATAAAACGACAAAAATTGCCTCCAATAATCTTAAAACAAAGTATTTATATGTTCCGCGACCCTAATGATTTAAATTAAAATAAGTGGAAGACTACCCAAAATAGGCTTGTCAAAATAAATTAAAACGTTTATCACGAGAGTGATGATCTAGGTTGTGTGTACACTCTGAGACTTAAGGATTGGTGTATAGCCCGACCACCAGTTATTTTCAAGTGAATTGCACTCAAGTCCCAATTGGGCTCAATTGTTTCACTACCTTTTTTTTTTTTAGAAAATTTTGGGGGAAGTCATGTTTTTATAGGGGTTAGGGTTTAAAGTTGAGGGTTAAAAAGTGAACTTTTTATAACTTATGGAGGAACTAGTTTCCCCCAAAACATTTTTTTTTGTATGTACTTTCTTCTATCATTATATGTCATCTTGGTCTTCATTAAAGCCCATTATACATTTGGGCTTGTATTGAGCCATTAGAGCTAAATTTAACTGGGCCAGTTCTGTTTCAATACCTGGATAGCCACGTTTTAAACTCTATTATAATGTTTCAATTTATAGTTTTATAATAATAATAATAATAATAAAATGCAATGGTGAAAATTAAAGTTTGGAAAAAGTGTTAGGGTTAGCTTTAAAATTAACACCCATTAATGTAAACAAAGACCCCATAGATTGAGCCATAAGAAGTAAATGTTTGAGCACATGTATTTAATTGAAAATATTATAGTCATGAGGTTGACTAAAGTCATAGTTATCAATTGGGAATATTTTTAAGTATTTTAATAAAATATTAAATTTTTAGTGATAAAATTTATAATACTACATCAATAACAAGTTTTAATTTTTTTAAAAATAATTAAAAATAACGTAAATTATTACTCAAAGTTTACTCAAACTAACAACGAAAAAAATGGTAGTAACTTTTTGAGATGGAGGAAGTAGTACTCCCACCGTTCCAATTTATGTAAATGAGAAAATTTTGGGGGAAACTAGTTTCTCCATAAGTTATAAAAAGTCCTGTTTTTATAGGGGTTAAAGTTTAGGGTTTAGGCCTTTTAGGGTTTAAAAAGGGTTAAAAAACAAGACTTTTTATAACTTATGGAGGAACTAGTTTCCCCCAAAACCAACTCAATGTAAATTTAAGGTCACATTTTAACTTTACGAGCATATTAGAAAACTAACGAAAAGTGATTGGACAGTTTAAGTGAGTTAAAAATATAATTGTTCAAACACTATTAACTATTTAAGTGGGTTAAACAGGTTTGTTAAGTATTGGTTTTTTTTTTTTTTTTTTTTTTAAGGTGTAACTCTATATTAAGTACTACCTCTGTCCCTAAATGAGTGTCCAAATTTCATTTTAAGGGACATCTGAAAATCTCAACTCTTTGTACATTTTGGTGGCAAAGATTCATATATAATCTTGTAATCTCCTTTCCAAACATTTAGTTTTGCATGTATAAAGAGACCGGTGAAAAAATTTTCGGAAAAAAATATTTAGGGACAAAGTTATGTTAAAAAAAGACACTCATTTTGGGACAATTTTTTTTTTTTTTGAAATTGGACACTCATTTAGGGACAGAGGGAATATTACAATGTTTACTATATACATTTTACAAATTAGGTAAAGTGTGAACTTTAAAATGAGAAGTGTGAACATTTAATTATAACAACTGGTATTTCTTTTTTCAAAATAAAAATGGATGGTTACTTTTAAAAGATACTTAATAGTTAGGCATGCTATACATTTACAACAAACTGCAGGAAGAATCACTATCTACTAAATCCAGTTGCAACATGCTGCATTATATTGGACAAAATTTTGTTAGTTTTAGAACAATAGATTCTTGAAAAGATTCCTAATGATTCATTGATAATATAGTAGGTTAACTAATACATACTCCCTCCGTCCCATAACAATGTGCACAAAATGGGAAATGCACGGGAATTAAGGGATGAATAGTGGTAGGTAGTTGTTGTGACTTGTGAGTGTGAAAAGTTAAGTGAGAAAGCGTGGTAGGGAATAGTAGGTTGATTGGTGTCGTGAGTATAAAAGTAAAGTAAGATAGAGAATGAGTGGGATGAATAGTAAAAATTCTTTGCCATTTTAGGAAAGTGTGACTTATCAATGAGACACAAAAAATGGCAATTTGTGCACATTGTTATGGGACGGAGGTAGTACTATACGAGTATTTTTATCCCACAAAATAAAAAATAGTTTTTCTTAACTAAAAACTAATTTTAGTTTGGGAATATTATAAGAGTAGGCTTTGGGGATATTCATTGACAAAATTATTTTCTTAACTACTTGTTACTTTTATTTTCAAATAATAAATCAAAATCATTATTTTAAACTCTTATTTTTTTATTAACTAATTAATTACACATTTTCTTAATGGGCATGCAATTAAAAAACTACTTTAAGGATGAGCAGTCCCGGTACCCTCTTCTTGTGGGATCTAGGCTAAAACTCTTACATCTCCTCTCCTGTCGAATGATTAATTTTTTTTACCACTTTTTCATGTCTACTCACTCCGTCCCATTTTAGACTTCAAAAATTTTCATTTTGGGTTTCCCATTTTAAACTTCAAAATTTAAAAAAAGAAAGTTATTTATACTTTTTTTATTTAGTGGGACCTACATGTCATACACACAACAACTATCCACTAACTATTCTCTACCCCACTTTCTCTCTTCTACCCACTTTCTATACTCACAACACTCTACCCCACTATCAATATTTTATAATATAAAGATTCTCATCTTAATTCTTAATTCTTGTGCCCACTTTTTTTTTTGAAGTTTAAGATGGGACGGAGGGAGTATAACTTTTACTATATCTAGTGAATTTCATTTCAAGTCTAGCAATTATATCACTCTCAAAATAAAGGACATGCTTTAATAATTATTTTTCCAGCTTGATTGAAATTTGATTAAAAATTATGGAAAGCTAAGATATACTACATGATTTTTTAATTTCTTAATTAAAGCACCATTAAAAATATATCAATCATAAATTTTAAGAGGCTAAATAAATTTTACTCCGTACTTTCCATGTTAAGAGTAAACTTTTTTTTTGGGATGTTTACTTAAAGAGTCACTTTCAATAATTTGCTATTAATATTTATTGTATCACAAATAAAGCCATAAATAAATACTTATTTTTATTTCTTAATTATTCTGTTACATTCAAAATAAAATAGTTTCTTCCAGATTACTCTCTTCGTCTCATTTTGTTTGACCATAATTGACTTTTGATTGTCAACACAAGTGAATTTTGGTCAAACATTAGTGTCAATATAACAATCCTTATAAAAAAATTAAAAATTATTATTGTAAATCAATAAGTGATTTATCATTATGATGTAGACTTTTATGTGTTAGGCATATCTTTAAACTTTGGGCAATCTAAGGTTACAAAAAAAGTTCACAAAAAGATGGATACAAAATAGGGTGACAATATTTTACTGATTGCATCGATTACGGACTTGTCACACTCTAATTAAAAACATCAACAAAATCGTAACGCATCATTTTCTAAACTATTTTTTTCCCCTTTTTTTTGAAACTTTAGTATGACCCTTCAATTTTCAACTTCATGCTTGAAGTTTAAATTTAGGTGATGAGTTGCCATTTTCTGATGACAAGAGCCACACGTGCGGTCACGCGCTATACTATGTGGACATACTTCCACATACTCAATTTTTTTTTCTTTTTTTTAGAGCTTGAAAAAATTGAACACTTAAAACAAAAAATGCCGTGTATTCTAGAGGAGAAGCGGTTATATAAAGAAGCCAAAGGCTTGTTTGGTAGTTTAGTCTAATCACTTCTCAGCAAATTCATCACCTTCTCTCTCTCTCTCTACTTCTCTCTCACACACACACACACACATAGTGGGGTTGAAGAAGAAGAAGAAGATCAGAGTGTGTGTGTGAAGAATTAAGGAGGAAATTAAAATGGGAAGGCAACCTTGTTGTGATAAAGTGGGGTTAAAGAAAGGGCCATGGACTGCTGATGAGGATAAGAAGCTCATCAACTTCATCCTCACCAATGGCCAATGTTGCTGGAGAGCTCTTCCTAAACTTGCAGGTTCCATTTCTATACATGCATACATACAATTTTGTGTGTGTGTGTATATATATATATATACATGCACATACATATGCAAATAAAGATTTTGGGTATTAAAACGGCGATTTTCTTTTTAGATACACAAAATCTAAATAAAAAAGTATCGGTTTGATGCCAAAATAACGAACGAGGCGCGCAATTGTTTTTGAGCCGGAATATCTAGTTTTTTGAAAAAAAGAAAGAGCCTTTTAGTGGTAGATGATCTTTGATCTTTCTTCAAAATAAAAATAATGGTGTTTGGATTTAAGATGCATGGTAAATGGGTTTTCTTTTTCTTGATGAATAAATAAAGAAATCCATCAACTTCAATATTAAGATCTCTTTAATTAAATCCTTAACTAATTTGGACTTATTTTTGATATGTTTGGTACTCATTTTGCAGGGCTACTAAGGTGTGGCAAGAGCTGCAGGCTAAGATGGACAAATTATCTTAGACCAGACTTGAAGAGGGGTCTTTTATCAGAAGATGAAGAGCAATTTGTTATTCAGCTCCACTCTCAGCTTGGCAACAGGTTAATTTACATTACTTTCCATATACTACCCCGTCCCAATCGAAATAAGATTCTTGATCTCGACACAGAGATTAAGGTCTATACCAATACTTTATTAGAATAAATGTTTTAAAAAATAAGTGTCGTGAGTATGAATGAGAGAGGAAAGTGGGTAAGAAATAATTAAACTTGACATCCAAATTTCACCAATGCCAGAATTCTCTGTCATTCAAATTCTTTTAAGTCATTGAAAGCTGCTTAAAGGAGAAATTAAATGGGTCTCATTGGTTGAAAACTTAAGTGGCGGACAACAACTAGAAATACAAATGATTGACACTCATTTACTATCTAATTAAACAATTGATTGCTTAATTAATTATTATTATCTTCTTACTTGAGAGCAGTTCTTGAACTAACAATTCATAGTCAACAGGCTGCTTACATTATTTTTTGGTAATGAGTCCTCATCAAAAAGTTGAATATTTTTCTAAGATTAATTAAGAATATTCTTAATTGAGCAAAATACTCGTCAAATGATCCGGTAAAAAAGCACTTATTATGTAATGGGTGTTTTGCAGGTGGTCCAAAATTGCATCTCAACTTCCAGGAAGAACTGATAATGAGATAAAGAATCATTGGAATACCCACATCAAGAAAAAGCTAAAGAAGATGGGTATTGATCCACTCACCCACAAACCCCTCCCTTCATCATCTCCATCTCCATCTGCAATCGATGATCAAAAACAAAATGATCAAGGATTGACACCAACTTCAAACTATTGTCCATCTTCTGATCAAGTTTTGGAAGCCAGTAATGGGGCATTAGTCCAAGAAGAAGAATTAAACGCAGAAACGAGCGCGATTAGTCAAGTAATTGGTGATTTTTGCATTGATGAAGTCCCATTGATACAACCCCATGAGATCTTGGCTTCTTCAGCTTTATCACCAAGATCGTCTTCATCATCTTCATCTTCAACCTCCGAATCATCGTATATTATCAACTCACCCATCAACAACAACAACAACAACATGGTTGCAGATTTTCAAGAGTTGTTACCAACTTTTGATGAACAAACAACAAACAACATTAATACCAACAACAATGACAATGACATGGGTTTTTGGGATGATGACTTCATAAGCAGTTTGTTAAATGATGATGACAGTGACCATAAAACTGACCATCTTACCAACTACTCAAGAATGGTCTTAGATGAGGAGTGTTTGAAATATGAGCAACTCTTGTGAAATTTGTGATTATTTTTATTCCTCTTCTTAGTCCTTTGTCTAGTTAAATTCTTGTTATTAATTAGGGCAATAAATATTGAGAAATTAGTCCAAGGGAATAATCCCATGATTAATGTTCTCTTTCTATATTTTTGTATGTTGAAAAACATGTAACTTTGTTTGCACATCAACCATTGAATTGATTGTTGTGTTATTAATATTTCACCATACTTTTTGTGACTTCAAATTGATCACTTACAAGGTCTCATACCTAATTTTTTGACGGCACAACTAAGAAAATGAAGGTGAAGTAACACTAAAGTTACAAATGAAATTTTACAAAATTTTGGTTTTAAACACAGTTGATAATGAATGATTGGATATTGTGTTTGTAGACTCACTGTTCATTAACTATATATCCACTCATGCATTGCCAATTACTCCATCCGTCCTTATTTACCTTACAAAAATTAGGCTTTGCACAAAAATTAAGAAAATGATTGTAAAGTTGATGTGTTGTGAGTGTAGATAGTTGAGTGGGAGAGAGAAAGTGGGTAGAGAAAAGTAAGTGAATAGTTGTTGTGAGTATGACAAGTGGGTCCCACTATTTAAAAAATGTTTAAAAGTTTCCTTTTTGAGATTTTGTAATGTAAATAGGGACACCCAAAATGACAATTTTTGTAAGGTAAATAAGGACGGAGAGAGTATGTGTTATAACAGAAATTTTATTGGATTCTTTTGTAACCCTAACATTAATCAAAGAAGGAGGCATTACATATATGAAAGATATTAACGAGTTGGTCCTTTGAGAAAGATTTGAAGATTTTGTGGACGTATTGCAGAGAGAGAAAGTTCATTGGGGACAAAGGCGCCACTTATGGGGCCCCGTCTGATGAGTGTTTGGGGGTTAGTGGTTAATAGTTGGGGAGGGATTTTAAACGCGGATGTACATAAAAATACCCCCCAATATAGGGACTAGACTTACACATGCCCTTAATCCTTATATTTACACACAAGAAAAAATGAAGGTGTATGTGGCCATCATTATTTTTTTGACAAACGGAGACGCTGACTAAGCTGATTTGGAAAAGAATTTAACTTATGTGTAAATAAATAACCAAATGGGATCGTTGATGTGTGGCAAATGAAATGAATTGATTTGTTTGATTACAAAAATAATGACTTTTCTTAAATCTTGTGAAAATGCTAAAATGATAACTATTTTAGACCAGAGCAAGTATTATATCTCATTAATTAATACCGGGAGTATTAGTAATACATGCAACATACTCTACCTATTTTTAATAATGCAACATGCACTTTTAGGTTTAAAAAATTCTCTGTACTTTCCAAAATGTTTTCAAATAATGCAAAATAATGTCAAAATCGTGCATCATTTGGAAAAACTTGCGAATGTACATTGTGCTATTTGAAATGTTTTGTTTTTTTACATTATTTGATTATATTTTGGGACGTGCGTAGCATTTTGTAGATATTAAGGAGTACGTTGCATTATGTGATACAAATCGCGAAAGTACATTGCATTTAGTTGCCATTAATCTAAACTCAACTCCCTCTCGACTCTCACCTTCTACAAATCTCTATAGAAATCCCTTATCACATTCCTTCCTCCATTACCATGCCCCCACCCTTGCCACCCCTTCCTCTACCCACCCACCCACCCCACCCCTTCATCCTTCTCCATCTTAATTCTTCTCTCCTTTTCCTTTCCTTCTTTCCCAATCATCCCCCACAACACATTCACTCCCATAGAAGCCCATCTAAACCACCGCGACACTAACCCTGAAATTCCCCAACATAGCAACGCCCTTCCCTTCAGTTAAACACCACGCTTCCACCTTCTTCATCCCAAACCCTCCCCCTTATTTTTCCTTCTCCACCAACAGTCCCCTACCTACCCCACTCCATCTGAACCTAGCTAAACTGCCTTGGCCCCGTCCCTAAAATATGAGATTGCTGATTTTTGAATTAGGGTTGGTGTGATGCTAACTGCATCATATGTGGACGAAAATAACTTAAGGTTGAGGGTTGTGACGGGACCTCATGGTACTTGTCGCATCATCTCATTCGTTAGTCCATTTATATACCCTTTAGATTCAACTCCAAACCCTTCCCTTCCCATACAATTTTTGTGTGTTTGTTGTGTGTTGGGTTTGAATTCATGCGTATGTGTGTTATACTTGAATTAGTGTGATTTATGTTTATTTTTGTGGCTTGGTAGGTTATAATGGTCGGGCGAATTTTCTAAGTGTGAGGCTTGATTGGAGATGAAGGTTTTGGATGGTTGTGGGGGCTTGGATGGAGATGGTGGTGGTTCATCCACCATTTTTTTCACTTAAGTAAATTGACGCCGTTTTGAGGTTATAGCACACATCAACAATAACTTAGTCAGCATTTTCGTTAGTTGTTTTTTTTTTATAGAAATCTGAATGTGAAAATGTATACTAATTTGACTTGAGTTTAAGTGTAAGGATGCCAGTTATCGATGTTACAAGCATATATGTAATTTATATAGTCCCTGAATTTAGTGGAATTTTTATGTATTTTCCTGATTTAAAATTTTTAGCATTTTGAATTTTATAAACCTCCCTGCTCGTGAGTTGCATGTGCACGTGTCTTTACTTGATTGGATTTTTTTTATCAACTATGCTTAAAAATTAATATTAAATAGATGAATTTTGCATCTCATGATCCTAAATTGATGAAAATACAATTTAAACTTATTATCAGCAGGCTCCAAAACTATTCTCAATTTAATCTCACCTTTATTTTTCTTTTAATTATTTATTTAGTAAAGTTTAATCTAGAAAATATTATTTTTAAAGTATCTTCAATTCAATAGTTTTGCGCAAAAATTGTAATGCCCCTCTAATAATGGTTTTTGCAGCAAACATCTTCAACCGTCTACTTTAAATCTTCTACCAGGTATAAATATTGTTAAAATATTCATTATTATATTAAATATAAGAATAAAATCAGGTTATATATTTTATAATGTTCATTTTTCACATGTATGAAGAAAAATTGAAAATAATATTTTCATACAGATAAACAAAAAAGAGATAGTACATCTCTCTATTTCTTATTCCAAATTTGAAGCAAAATATATTTCTTCTCGCTGGCAAAAGTTTTAGAGTTCTATCGGAAGGGATAGATATACACTGGACCACCTCTGAAATTTAAGAACTCTCCCCTCAGATACATGCAACATTGACGCCCTATTTTTCTATAAAATTGAATGTGAAACCCTAAAATTCTGAAAAAAATGCATTAAATTTTCAATCAGATAAAATTTGAAACAATTATTAAAAGAACGAACAGTAGAATATTGTTGCGGCTGTCATAATGATCGCTCCTTGTACAATTTTAGTGGCTTAGGCCTTCTATTTCTAAGTTATCATAATCGCAATTTATTTTTTTGCAATCGTAAATTTAGGGAAATGTTGTTCTAATTTCTTAGATAAAGTGTTCTCTGTCGCCAACCATTTCTCTCTTGCCTATCATAAATATTTATTTTCTTTATGAGTACATGAATATATTATAACTTGACGTCCCTGACTCTAAATCCTGGGTGCGTTCCTTCTCGCTGGAGCTCAAACATGAACTATATTTAATTAAAATAATATAGTTTGGTTGGAAATAGTCTTATACACTAATCACCTGGATGTTACATTATTTTCTGAAAGTTAACTTTCCAACAACAAGATAAAGACATATATATTTGTTTCTTTTTAGTCTGGCAAAATCAATCAGCTTACTAACTTCATAATTATAATAATAAGGTTAGACAGCTAATCTAAATTCTTGCGTGGAGGAAACCAAATTATCAGTTGAGATATGCATATAATGGTTATTAAAATATGAACTGCCTAATCAAATACTTGAATAACCACTAAAATAAATGAAGTATTTGAATATTAGATGTGTAGCTAAATTTAATATTTTCCAATAACTAGTCAAAGATTCTTAATATGTTGCTTGTCCAATGATTATTTTGGTTAATAGGTTCTTAACATGTTGTTAGTATTTCCTTATCGCGAATAAGATTATAATAAATTTCGTTATCGTGATCAATTTTATTAGAGTTAATTAAGAATATTAAGTTCTAAGTCAACTTATGGTAGGAGTTGTAATTAATTTACGTCCTCTTTGAAAGTTATAATCATGACATTTAAGCTTAACAATTACTACATCTAAACTCATTTAAGTTTATATAATATGTGCTCAACTTCTTTGCCTTATTGAGATTTACAATTAATAATATTTAGTTTAAGGAAATTTCCTATATTAAAAGTATACTTTATCAGTTATCTATCGGGCGAATAACCAACATATTCAATTAACTACCACCTTTGTTACCGTCAGTCCAATGTACGACGAACAACAACTTAATACAACATACATTTCAAATGGTTTCAAATATGCAATTTTCATACTACTTATTTACAATTTAATTCGGCGTACTTTCCAATTTAATTGCCAATGCAACTCAGTTGCATTATCTATAATACCACCAAAAAGTACGTTTCATTATGGTGTTGATAAATAATACATTACATTTTGTGTCATAGAAAGTGCAGTATTTTTCATGGGTTGGTAATTGTTCAGTTAGTAGGTAGGTTGCTGAGATTAGTTATCATATTTTGCCAAAGTTATAAATTGTAGGCCACAAGAAATAACATTTTTAGTGACAATTGTCAAGTAGTCACAAAAGAAATAAACTGACAAGGCCTATCGACATTTGGAACCACTGTACTATGCTTAAGCTCCGCTTTTAACCACTCTTGTTTATTTTTAGCATTTTTAACCACCCTACTTCAAATACGTTTTTATTAAACCTAAATGGTCTAACGACATCCATTATTGTTAGAAAAACCTAACAAACCTAACCTAACTTAACGAAACTTAATGAGAGTTAACTTAATCGTTACATGGACATAACAACTGGACTGGACTGGCATATCTTCCCAATCAACTCATCCTAGTCGTACTCCTCCTCCTCCACCTCACAGTGACTTCCTCCATCAAATTTCCCGCTCCACCGCTGCAACAAAATTATTTCATCAGCCACCAGCCTCTAATTGACGACAAAATTGATCAAAGATACGTAGCAAAAATGTTCCCAACTGAATCCTCCCTCAAAGAAAGACCAGAAAGTCCCATCAAGTTTTGATATATCTGCATTTCATATGAATAAACAAACTATTTTTTTTTGGTACCAAGTCTACGTCTGGTTGAGGTTGGACATGAGGCATTATGACCAGATAGTATTATGCTCTTTCCAATGATGTTCTGAAGTCAAGGCATGCTAAGATTGAAATAATTTTGTTATGGTGGCAGCAGTGGAGAGTGGAGAAATTGGGTGGAGAAAGTCACTGTAACGTGAAGGAGGAGGAGTACAACTAGGATGAGCTGATTGAGAATCTGTATTAGTCCATTTGTTATGTCCGTGTAATGATCAAGTTAACTCTCTTAAGTCTCATTAAGCTAGGTTAGATTTTGTTAGATTTTTCTAACAATAATGGATGTCGTTAGGCCATTTAGGTTTAATAAAAACGTATTTGAAGTAGGATGGTTAAAACTGCTAAAAATAAACATGGGTGATTAAAAGCGGAGCTTAAGCATAGTACGGTGTTTCACAATGTCGATAGGCCAACTGACAAATACACTTTTTATTCCGATTTAGGTGTCTGTGGTGTTTACGAAATTCGCAAAATCTATGTCAGAGTTGCAGAACCGTCACATAAAGTATTACCATGGCGTATAGCCGTGGTTAAAAAAATTGTGCCTTATATGTACAACAGTTTCCCTCATTTATTCGCCACCGGCTTTCTTCTTTACTTGTGATGGTTGCATGTCGTCACGTTAAACATTTGTTACGGTGGAACGATCCTAATTATCAGACCATCCATTATAACGATGTTTTAGATTACAACTAAACACCAGGATCTATCGCTGTCGCACAATCATATATTTATATATCAGACCAATTTATATGTATCCCACCCTTAATTAGGTGCACACCAAATGAATCAGTCTATCAAGATCAGTTGTTGCTATTGAAGTTGTTATCAAAAGAAACGGTAAAAAATTATTTTGCCAGCCTGTATATCAACAGCTTCCCGCGTTTGCTTTTTCGTCTACTTCTCACAAATATTCAAAGTGACTGTTCTTACTTGTTAAGCATATACCCCCTCGGTCCCATATTTATTGCTACTTATTTTCATATTGGGTCTCTCATACTTATTGTTACATACCCAAAATATTCAATTTTCTCTCTTCTTTCCACTCACAAACAACTATACTAACTTATTTTCTCTCCTACACACTCACAATACTTACTTTTCCAACATACTTTCTTAATTTTCGTGTACTTCCATTTGGTAGCAATAAGTATGGGACGGAAGGAGTACTGTATATGCATTTAGGGATGGCAATTTGACCGAATCCGATTCGTACCGAAGGCGATCCGATCCAAAAAAAATAGGGTTTGGTTTGCAATTTTTAAAACCCGAGCGGATTCAGATCACGCTGATGATCCGATCCGACCCCAACCCAAACCATAATGACCCGACACGAACCCGACCCGAACCCTTAATAAAAGGTGAATTTTAAATATTATTAATATTATCTTAAATTTATTTTTTTTAATTTGTGTTTGTAAGTGAGATTTGGATGATTTTAGACTATTTTGTATTTTCCATACAACATTCAACATTGTGCTTAAAAATATATTTTAACTAATTAATTTTGAGCTAAAAATAAAATAGACTTTTAATAAGATTCGGATCGGGTCGGGTCGGTCACGATTTCTTAAATTTTCAGATCGGGTTCAGATCAGTATATTTGAGATTCGGATCGGGTTCGGGTCGACCATGATCCGATCCGAACCCGACCCGTTGCCATCCCTATATGCATTGTATATGCATGTTACTTATGAAATTTCCTTGTACCTTCTCTAGCATCTTTTCCATCACTTCTCATACAAATTGCAATTCAAACTATATTGTACTATATCCATGACTCAAGTCAACGTTTACTAGTCTTAATATTACCATCTTATTTTTTATTTTACTTTTTATACTTTTATTTAATACTACAAGGACAGATATTCATGGTTGATTATTGGCAAACATGAATTAGTTTGAAGCTGTGATAAGTCTAGCGTAAGGATTTCAATCTCGGATTATAAAAGCATTAGATGAATCCCAAGTCGAGTTTGAATTAAGAAAATTGTCCTGCTTTTCTTTTTGGTTTTTGTCCTTAAATAACTATCAAAATAACAATCAAAGAACTCTCCTCCCGATACTATCCGATATTAGCTTTCATCCTAAAGGTAATTTATATAGAATTAGTTAAAAAAAAAAAAACTATCAAAATAACAAGTTTTCTTTTTTGAAATACAAAATAACAATGTTTGTAATGTACTACCTCCGTCCCAGCACAAAGTTCTTACTTTCCTTTTTTGTTTGTCCCACAATGTTGTTAGTTGCTTTATTACCTAAAATAGACCATGAGACCCACTTGTCATTCTCACAACAAAAACTCCATACCCACTTTATCTCTCCTACTTTCTCTTACTTACTTTTTCATACTCACAACATTTACTTTTTCTTAATCTCCGCATAAAGTCAAACTCAGAACTTTGTGCTGGGACGGAGAGAGTAATTATTTTAAAACTCAAGCAAATGAAGCATGCTCCATCAAACATTATTATTATTATTATTATTATTATTATTATTATTATTATTATTATTATTATTATTATTATTATTATTATTATTATTATTATTATTACTATTATTATTATTATTATTATTATTATTATTATTATTGAGGCTATGAAGGCGACAACTGGAAAATAATTAGGCTAACACAAATCCTCCTAGGGCTTTGGACTCTAGGCCCCCTAGGTGAGATCAAAATGCCATAAAAACCCGTAGTCAGATCAAAATCCCATAAAAACCCACCACAGCCCACAGCCCAGATCAACCCGAATCCTGCAGCCCACTGTCCGGCCCGCCCGGCACCCAGATCAACCCGGATCCTAAGGCCCGGCCCGCCCATTCCGGAAAAATCAAAATAATTATGAGGGGAATGGGGTTTGAACCTGCAACCATCCCATGTGAAACTTATGCCTTAACCACCAAACCAAGTCAGCTTTTGATTAATATTTTGCAATATGTTCTATTAGTATCTTCGCATGGGCGAAACTAAATGAAAAAAAAAAAAAAAACGAGATTCTCAACCAATTAATAAAATTCTTGATTATACAAAAAAAAAAAAAAACATTTTTTTGTAAAATAAAAAATTAGAAAAATGAAAAACATGATTAAAAAATATAAAGTATCTAAATCTTTTATTAGAAAACAAATATGAAATACCCAAAAAATAAATTAAATTATAATTGTGCAATATCGTATTTGAATATTTTTTTTTCATATATTTTTTATTATTATCCTCCAGTAAAAGCATTTATTTACATAAATAACACCATTTAACTCCTTTAATTACTGAAATACCAGCCTAGGCATTTATTTATATAATTGTCAATGCACTCATCAAATACTTAAGTTATAAGACTAAAATTACACTTATACTTGGGGTATAAGACTAAAATTACACTTATACCTAGGGTATAAGACTAAAATTACTCTTATACTCTCTTATACTTTAGGTATAAGACTACAATTGCCTTATACCTAATGTATAAGACTAATATTGCTCTTATACCTAAGGTATAAAAGTAATAAAATCACATTTTTCAAATTTTCTTAAAAATATAAAAAAAAAAAAAAGTCTCATATTTTATTTTTGTTCCGCTCATATTTAGGTATAAGACAAGAATTAATCTTATACCTAAGGTATAAGAGTTATTTAATTATTTTTTAATAATTTATTAATTTTTAACATTTTAAAAATCATTCTCATATTTTTTTAATATTAACTCTTATACCGAAAGTATAAGACTAGTTATTACTCTTATACCTAGGGTATAAGACTAAAATTACACTTATACCTAAGGTATAAAACTAAAATTACTCTTATACCTAAGGTATAAGACTACAATTACCTTATACTTAAAGTATAAGACTAAAATTACTATTACACCTAAGGTAAGACTAATATTGCTCTTATACCTAAGGTATAAAAGTAATAAAATCACATTTTTTAAATTTTCTTAAAAAACATAAAAAAAAAAGTCTCATATTTTATTTTTATTCCGCTCATATACTTAGGTATAAGACAAGAATTAATCTTATACCTAGGTATAAGAGTTATTTAATTATTTTTTAATAATTTAATAATTTTTCACATTTTAAAAAATCATTCTCATATATTTTTAATATTAACTCTT
Source organism: Campanula takesimana (assembly GCA_026119855.1). Lineage (NCBI taxonomy): Eukaryota > Viridiplantae > Streptophyta > Magnoliopsida > Asterales > Campanulaceae > Campanula > Campanula takesimana. The sequence goes on along the minus strand of JAOWBW010000316.1, from coordinate 96,588 downwards.
ATACCGAAAGTAGAGTACTAGTTCTTCTCTTATACTTTAGATATGAGAGTAATTATTTTCACATTAAATCCCCATCTTTTTTAAAAAATATACCTACCTAAAATATAAGACTAGAATTACTCTTATATTTAAGGTATAAGAGTTATTTAATTTATTTTCTTCTAATTCTCATATTTTCAGTATATAATAGACTTAATTGGTGTCATTTATGTAAATAAATGCCTTAACAGAAGGGTAATAATTAAAAAATTATAAAAGTTTCTGAAATAATGTATTTTCGCAATTACAATTTAATTTATTTTTTAGGTCTTTCATTTTTTTTAATAAAAAGCTTTAGATATTTTATATTCTTAAATCATGTTTTTAATATTCTAATATATATTACAAGTTTTGTTTTTTTGTGAATATTCAAGATTTTCATTAATTGATTTAAAATCTCAATTTTTGTAATTTAGTTTCGTACAGACTACTGTTACTAATAATAAATATTGCAAAATGTGAACAAAGCAATGCATTGGTTTAGTGGTTTAGACATGGTTGGTCTAGAAAGGTCTTAGGTTCGAAACCCATACTCAACATTTTGGTTTTAATTAAAATAGGGGGCTTGGAGTGGGTTTTGGATCCGGGGCGACGGGCGGGCAGGTAGTTGGTTCTGGATCCGGGGCGGGTGGGCGGATCGGGCCTGGGCATTGGGCTTGGACTGCTTGGTGGTTAAGTGGGCAGCAGTGATGGGTTTTTGGGCTTTTAGGGAATTTTTATTTGGACATTGGGTGGAGGTGGACTTTTGAATCTCATGTGGACTTTTATGGAAAGAAAATCTAGGAGAAGGGGCTTCATGGAATTATGCCATCTTCCTAACGAGATTCAAACTCGTGACCTCCGCATGGAAAGTTAACGACCAGATACCGCTTGAGCTAGAGCTCTTTAGTTAGTTGATTAATAGAACTACCTGGTGTAGTCGGGACAGGAAAATAAAGAAGCCTCGATGACATTGGTTACCGTTGACTTGCGAGATTTCTAACTCGTTTTGGTCATCATTCAAACCCAGAAGAGTTTGTGCACGAGCTGAGAAAGACAGAGATTGAAAGCATTCAAAGAGGTGAATATTTTAAATGAGTTGAACCAAAGTAAAATTATGCATAAATATGCCAAACTCAGTTGGACCACGTACACATTTTATTGATTGTTAATGTCAACACGAGAACAATGCATTCACATTGAATTATTTAGAGGGAATATTGCACGTAGTCTTCGCTGCACACACAAATTCTTGGTCTCTTACTTCCATTTTCAGTTTGCTAGTGATTGCGATAGGTGGAGTTATCATTTTATTTTGTTTTTAATATCGACTCATTTGTTGAATATGATTGTGAGGTACAGCTCATTTCAATTCATTTCAAGCCCTAATAAATAATATGAGCATCTACAATGGTAAAAGTTTTTTATAGCTTTTTTATAATTTCAAAATGACAGAATAGTACTGACGGAATTAACTGTCGGAAGCTAGTGTCAATTTAGAGAAGGAATATTACTGAAGCACGCTCTCTGTTATGTTGGGAGTGGAGTCCTAAAACCAAAAGGGGACAATGAGAAAAAAGAGTTCAAACCATACGGAGATATTGGGGGAGATCAAAACGGAGTAGGAATCTGCATAGAGAGCAAGCGGGCGCCTGGTCCCTACCAGGCGGGCGCTTGGTTTTGGACAGAAGAATTGGGTCTGGCGAGGGAGGTAAGCGGGCGCTTGGTGTCTACCAGGCAGGCGCCTGGTGCCGCGACCTGAATTCAGATAAGTGCATAATTCTTTGGTTTCTCACATGTATTTGGCTTAGGACTCTCTTGTAGGTCTATATAAGCATAGTTCCGAGCTTGAACACATTGTAGCACTAAATAATATATTGGCTTGGCAATTTCCCCCGGACGTAGTTCATGTGTTGAACGAACCGGGTAAACAATTCTTGTGTTCTTGTGTGTGTGATTCTCTCATAATTTTCTTTGTGGGTGTGTTGTTCTTGATCTTAATTGCTATAGGGGTACCACTAAATTCCTAACAACTGGTATTAAGAGCTTTGGTTATGAGGATTCAAAGTTTCATCTGTTGATTATTTTGAATCACGTTCTTGGGGAATTTGTGAAGCAATCATGATGAAGAACTCAATCGAGAAATTCAACGGTGTGAATTTCACGTTTTGGAGGACAAGGGTTGAAGAATACCTTTATTGTAAGGATCTTCATAAACCCTTAGGTGAGAAACCCGAAGACATGTCACAAGGGGATTGGGAGACGTTGGATCGTAAGGCGCTGGGAGCGGTAAGGAGTGCTCTAACCGACGATGTTGCAAGGAACGCGATGGAGGCCAAGACAGCGGTGGGGTTGCTACAGATGCTGTCAGACATGTATGCGAATCTATCTAATATCAATAAGGTGCATTTGATAAAGAGGTTTGCAAATACGAAGATGTCGGAGGGGCAGACAACAGCGAGCCATATCGGAAGTTTCAAAGGTATGGTGGACCAATTGAAAAGTGTTGATATAACTTTCTCGGATGAAGTGCTAGCATGCTTTCTACTAAAATCATTGCCTGATAGTTGGGAGATAACTGTCACAGCTATTAGTACGTCGAAGGCACCATTGGTGTATACAGAAGTAAGAGATCTCATCCTTCAAGAGGAGTTGAGAAGGAAAGAGAAAAGGGAAAAATCTTCCGCAGATGGGGCTGCACTTAGGATGGAAAAAGCTAGGGGAAGGGGAGGACCAAAAAAGGGGAAAAATAAATCGGTCAAGTGCTACAATTGTAGCGCGAAGGGTCATATCAGTTATGATTGTCCGGATAAGGATGGTGATGCACACATGGTGGATGATGAAGATGTATTAATCCTAGGAGAGGAACAGTCAGACGAAGATTGAGTGTTGGATTCTGGAGCTTCTTGTCATGCTAGTGGGGATGCAGAATCAATGGAGCAATATACACCGGGTGATTTTAGGGTTGTTTATCTTGGTGATGATCAACCATTGAAGATCGAAGGTAAGGGGGATGTGATGATGAAGACACCTAATGGGGCTGTTTTACAATTACACGATGTAATGCATGTTCCGAATCTGAGGATGAGGGTGATTTCTGATGGACAACTTGATGATGAAGGGTATGGTGTGACCTTCATTGGTGAGTCTTCGGAAGTCACAAAAGGATCTAAGGTGATCTCTTATGGAGTTAAGGAGAAGATGTTGTACTCTACCTACAATGTCGATATTCGCTCGGGTGGAAGTTCGAGTGCCCTAACAGAGAGCGTGTTCAGACCAAGAGAAGATAATGGAAGAAACAAGGTGTGTCCAAGTTTCAAAGGGGAGCATTGCAAAGAAGGTGTGTCTGGAGGGAGAAGGTGAAGTTAGACTTGCGGAGAGAGATCAAGGTAGAAGCTGATCTGGGGAGGCAAGAAGAATCTAACACGGAGAGGTTGAAACGTCGCTTAGTTTCAACTCGCCTTAGCACTTAAGCGGGGAGGCAAGGCAACGCCAAGTCAATATGGAGTAAAGATGTGTTCAAAGGAGGTTCATTTCGTGGTGGGAGTGATGATCGGTCTTTGCTTATAGTTTTAGTCTCCAGGTGGGAGATTGTTGGGAGTGGAGTCCTAAAACCAAAAGGGGACAAGGAGAAAAAGGAGTTCAAACCATACGGGGATTGAGGGAGATCAAAACGGAGTAGGAATCTGCACAGGGAGCAAGCGGGCGCCTGGTCCCTACCAGGCGGGCGCTTGGTTTTGGACAGAAGAATTGGGTCTGGCGAGGGAGGTAAGCGGGCGCTTGGTCTCTACCAGGCGGGCGCCTGGTGCCGCGACCTGAATTCAGATAAGTGCAGAATTCTTTGGTTTCTCACATGTATTTGGCTTAGGACTCTCTTGTAGGTCTATATAAGCATAGTTCCGAGCTTGAACACATTGTAGCACCATATTAAAGAGTATTTAATAATATATTGGCTTGGCAATTGCCCCCGGACGTAGTTCATGTGTTGAACGAACCGGGTAAACAATTCTTGTGTTCTTGTGTGTGTGATTCTCTCATAATTGTCTTTGTGGGTGTGTTGTTCTTGATCTTAATTGCTATAGGGGCACCACTAAATTCTCAACATGTTACAGGTGGTAAAATCATTGAAACAACTCTCGACGAGTTGCGCGTCCCAACAAGTATACCCCTCAGCCGTACTAAGAGCATCCACAATGGTAAAAAAAAAATTCATAGTTTTTTTATAATTTCAAAATGACACATCATTAACAATTCAATAATAAAACCTCCAAGCCTTTTCTACAATGGTAGAGATTTTTAATCAACTTTTTTGTGGCCCCCAAATTCAACAACATTAACTTTTTTTCTAGCATTTTTCTATAGTAATTAATGATTAATATGAAAAAGTGGTGACAATTAATGGAAAGAGCTCTTAGAGAGAGCTCTTTGTAGAAGGAGTTGCTCCTTAGCAAGGAGCTCTTTAAGTTTTCTCACAATGGCAAAAAGCTCTAAAGAGCTTTTTCATAAAAACAAAGAGCTCCCAAAAACCTCCCATTGTGGATGCTCTAACGTCTTTCTATCACTAGTTACTAACGGATACTCGATCACTCCATTTCTCTCTCATAAAACGTGTCTCTCCTCCACAACCCTTCCATCCGAGAGGTTCTCCAAGACCTACCCCCCACCCCCACCCCCACCGAGCGAAGCTTACTATTAAGGCAACCATTCCCTCAATTATTTAATCGCGTTATTTTATGGCCTTCTACGCCAAGGCATCCACCTAGGCTGATTTTTTTAATGTTGGGTTTTGATGCATCATGCGCATCGGAATAAACATATAAATCAAACACCCATGAGCCCAGATTCGTGCAAGTTGATTAAATTAAATACAAGATGAAAGAAACATACCCTTGAAGATCGAATCCATGAACACGGACTTTAAGGTGTTAAAGCAAACACCCTCTATGATATCCACACGTCAAACAGATATCAAGAACACCTTCTTGATCTGGATTGCTAGACCCAAGGCCTGATGAAGAAATGATTTCTTCGTCGGAATTATTTTGCTCTTTGATTATTGTATATTGATGATCATGAATCATCAAATAAATAATCCTACCTCTCTATAATTTATTGTTTCTAAAACAATGGTTTGTGATTTCTAAAATCACCATTGGAGGCTGTCAAACCCGGCTGTATATCTTATATAAGGGTTTGACCTAATTCCGTTTGGGATCAGGATTCCTTTTCAGTCAAGAAAACTGAACAAACTGGTCTGTTACGGGCATAGCAGCCGTATGGCTCCTTTGGAGCCGTACTCCACCATTGTAGCCGTACGGTGTTCAGTCCAGAAATCCCCGATTTTAGTCTTTTTCAAATCCGCTCTATTGTGTGTGACCCAATAGGATTATACTATGTTGGCAACGAGTCTGAACCAGTCAGAACTCGTAAGTCATAAGCGGACTCTAGCAAGCCATTATGACTACCCAATCAATATAACTTTGAAATTCCAAAGTAACGTTATAGAACATATCACAATCCCTTTGTCACGCGATATAATATTGGACATAAGTCATGGTCCACGTCAACTTATGTTGTCCAATGCTTTCTCGATCCCGAGTAGATTGATATGAGCAAATAATATTGAACACTTCAATTTATTTGGGTACGGCCGTACACTATTATCAATCTCACTCATCGAGTGGCCAAGCAGATATCTCTCTTGAGATAGGGACAAATTATCATTCTTCCCTACAAGAATCCGATTATGCCAATCGTAGCCTTTATAACCACCCGGTTAGGGGTAGCGTTTGAGTACATCAAACATAATGTTCATCATGTGGAAGACTATGATAATCTCAGGTCTAAGGATAAATGATATAACTATTATGAGATCAATTATGACATTTGACCATGACATAAATTTCATAACGGGTCTATCCAGTACTTGTTCTCCAACATGTACCCACAAGTTTAATCCGCATCCTATGCGCTATAACCATCATATGATTATCCATTAAACTCATGCTAGCTCTTCATAAGTGCTAATGAAAATGATTATTTTAGTAAACATGCAAAAGATATAATAATCGGGTTTGTTATCTCTATAACAATGAAGCTATGATATAACGCATAGGCCTTTCTCAAGGGCCTAGGGCATAATATCCAACAATCTCCCATTTGCACTAGGCCCAATCAAGGTGTACCCAATACCCATTGAGCTTAGTTATGATCTCCATCATAATTGCAAACGAGCTTATGTAGGATGATTATCCTTGTTATTATCATAAGGTATTTTGCATATTTTGACATATCCCATGTTTGACGATTTATCGAGTAAGATAGAAACGTCTGAGTATATGTTTAGATAAGATATTAGTCCCTTGACTTGTATAATAACGATTATTGACACAATAAAGGTACATCAATTAGTAACACTAGAAACGATTTATAGTTTACTAATTAATATCTCAATCCAAACAATTTTCTAGTTGCATCCCATGCCACTAGATACTCAACCTTTTGTAGAATAGTAATGGTCCATTTAGAACTATTCTAACGCCATTATTAAACGTAAACATGTATTTATACTGCAATATTTATCTTTGTTGGTTTGTAAGAATGCATCTATTTAACTATTACAAGATCATCTTTCATTCCATCAAAGATAAAAAACGCATCCTTTAGTTCCTTTTAGAGAACATAAGAGTGTTTCTTAACTAGTGATTTTCACTAGGATCCGATTGGTATTATCTCATCATACTCCAAGTATATGAGACATCCGGTCTTAGTACATTTACATGGCCTACATGATAGATCCAATTGCCGAAGCATATGGAATCCTAATCATGTACTCTTGCTCATTAGTCTTCCAGTAAGACTAAATCTTGCAAAGATTAATGACATTAGACTTTCGCAAGTAACCTCTCCAAGAGTCTTGCATAGTGAGCTTTTCACTATCTTGTCTTTATTAGTACTTTAACTTTAACCAAACAACGTTTTAGATTTATCTCCACAAATCTAAATTCCAATGATATAGGTAGCTTTATCCAAGTCTTTCATTTAAGACTCTTTCAAAATTAGATATATGTCAACTACATATATATGACTAGGAATACTATTACGCTCCCACTAAATTTATTGTAATCACAAGTCTCATCTTTGATGAATTCAAACTCTTTGATTACTACATCAAAATGAAATTTCACCCCAAGTATTTTGCTTCAATTCATCTCATGAATTTCTGCAACTTGCATATTTTATTAGAATTTTATGGTTCAATCAAAACTTTTAGGTTGTATCAAACACATCCTAATGTAAGTTCCTGTTAAGGAATATATTTTTGACATCCATCTGTCATATTACATATTCGAAATATGAAGTCATGACAATTAGAATTCTAATAACATTAAGCATGACTACGGGTGATAAAGTTTCATCATAATCAACATTATGAATTAACTTTACTCAATTAGTCGTGCTTTATCAATATGCATCTTGCGATCCATGTTTATTTTCTCCAAGAAAACTCATTTTCTATCCTATGGTTTTTAAGCCTTAGGGTAGAATAATCAAGTTCGAAACATGATTATGATACATGGATTGCACTTTTAGACTTTATGACTCAAAGTCATTGATCTAAATCCAGAGCGGACTTTGCATCTTGATAAGTAATAGGTCAATCATTCGCAATGATATCTTCCCTATTACTTTCTATTACGAGAAATCAATATTTCTTGTTAAAGATAGTATTCTATCAGTTATGCAAATTTCTTGTGTATTCTTGAAAAAAATTCTACAACTCCTTGTGAAACTTTATTCAAATTCCATCTTAGGTTCCATGTCATTTTCTAGGTCTCGAACTCTTCGAGATACATTTTACTCCCACTAGTTCTTTAGAGATAAACGATTTATCTAGAAAGTGTTATTTAGAGTAACAAACAATTTGTACTCTAAGGGTGTAAAATTAATATCTTTGAGATATCCCATTAAATTACATTTATAAGATTTAGGTGTGATTTTGTCTCAGACAACACTTTTCTCAAAAGCATCACATCACAAATCTTTATGAAAGACAAACCAAGTTTTCTTTCATTCCATATCTTATATGGCATCAGTCGAACCACCTTAGATGAAACTCAATTTAGTGTAAGCGCAGCTGTTTCCAGCACATAATCCAGAGGGTTAATGACGCAGCATGGAAGCGATAGATATTCGTGATTAGCGCACTAATCACAAAAATTCACAAGCGATGAATCCTTAAACACAAATAACTGGAATCCACCATAAAAGAGAAGAAATTCTCTAAGAACAAAAGTTCAATTGATAAAATAAATTTGTTACCCTAAAATAGTGAAGGAAAAGTATTTATACTACTAACAAACCCTACTAGACTCCTAACAAAATAACAAACCCTAGTTTAACAAATAATACCAAAATACCCTAGTGTTTATCACGCATAAAATAAAATAATGCAGCTGCGCTAAAACAGGTCGGAACGGCGAGCGGGCGCTTGATCATGGCAGAAACATGGCTGATGTTGAAACTAATTACAGGCGGGCGCTTGCTGACTAGCGGGCGAGCGCCTGGTCTGTGGTGCTGGCATTCTCGCTGTCTTCGCTCCTACATCAGTCACCCCTTCTTCAAAAGAACTCGTCCCCAAGTTCATCTCCGAAGCTTGGAAAGTTCCGTCCCACTTGAATAAATATTTTGAGTAGATCGACTCCTTAAGCACAATTCGATGCAAAACGAATTTTCCACAATAAATAATCAAATCTTCATTATTTGATTCTCGAATTGTTGCCTTTGAAACTAAATCTTCAACCACGGACAGAAAATAATTATTAATCTTCTCTCCATTGAAACTTTCATTCATTATTTGTGGATCCTGATTCGCGGAGTTGACTACAACTAATTCTTCTCCGTTTGAATCTGAACCTTCCTTTTCAATCGGCTCGACGCGGTGGAGACTTTCCCCGTGCCGTTCTTCTTGAGTACAATTTTTGTTATTCTGCAACAAAACCTCGAACTGAACCCGACGTTCTTCTTCAGCACGTTCATAGACTGCAGATCTACGTGCTTCCAGTTTCTGAATTTTGGCAGTGTAGTGATCGGCTTTGTCAGTATAAAATTTGGCTTCCATCCTATGTCGCTGCCTAAGTACTCTCTCCCTTGCTGCTAGATTCAGATCTCTGATTGATTTATATTTCTGCACACGTCGATCATGCTTGTTCGCTTCGTCGAGTTCTTCGTCCTCTAACGCTAGGAAATATTATTCCTGTTGTCGAGCACGATCCAATTGAAGATCGATTGCATGAATAACCTCGTCATCAGATCTGGAACTGGAATCCCCTTCATCCCGATTTTCTATCCCTTGAGGACGTCGAACTGGATCTCGAACTTGATTAACCCTGTCTCTCTCACCCCTACGGTTCTGATTAACATTCTGACCCTGTTGAGCGGTTGCCAACGCAGTGATCTGCGTTGATAAAATAGCGATAGCGTTGGTGATAGCGGTGGTCATACCCTCGATATCACCTTTTGTTGCTCCTTGATTCCTCATAACGAATCAGTGATGCAAAAGACATGATATGTCCTGCTCTGATACCAATTGACGCAGCACAAAAGCGATATATATTCGTGATTAGCGCACTAATCACAAGAATTCACAAGCGATGAATCCTTAAACACAAATAACTGGAATCCACCAGAAAAGAGAAGAAATTCTCTAAGAACAAAAGTTCAATTGATAAAATAAAATTGTTACCCTAAAATAATGAAGGAAAAGTATTTATACTACTAACAAACCCTACTAGACTCCTAACAAAATAACAAACCCTAGTTTAACAAATAATACCAAAATACCCTAGTGTTTATCACGCATAAAATAAAATAACGCAGCTGCGCTAAAACAGGTCAGAACGGCGAGCGGGCCCTTGATCATGACATAAACACGGCTGATGTTGAAACTAATTACAGGCGGGCGCTTGTTGACTAGCGGGCGGGCGCCTGGTATGCGGTGCTGGAATTCTTGCTGTCTTCGCTCCTACATCAGTTAATTAAATATCAGTTTGACTTATCATGAGGCGAAAAACTGCATTTTACAGACAATCTGTAAACTTCTGTAAACAGGAGCCGTACGGCTCAATACTAGGCGTGCGCCTAAATTGTAGCCATACGGTGGTTGTTCCCAGATTCTGTTTTCTTATTATGCAGACTTTCTGCAGAATTCTCATAAAGTCCAAGGCTCAAATATTCATCACTTTGATCTGATCAGAGTAAATAATACCTTTGCCATGATATTTTGAAATCTTTTTTCAAGCATTGTTACTTTAATGAACTACATACATCAATATGTATTAGTCCAAAAGAGTACTTCCTTTTACTACTATTAGTAAGAGGTGTCTTAATCAATTCACAAGATTCACATAAATCACATGATTCAAAATCATGCGAATTTAAAATTCCGTCCCATGGAATTTTAGATATGCGTTTTTTTTCATTTGATATACTCACTCCGTTCCATCTTAAACTTCAAAAAAAAAAGTGGGCACAAGAATTAAGATAAGAATCTTTATATTATAAAATATAAATAGTGGGGTAGAGTGTTGTGAGTATAGAAAGTGGGTAGGAGAGAGAAAGTGGGGTAGGGAATAGTTAGTGGATAGTTGTTGTGTGTATGACATGTAGGTCCCACTAAATAAAAAAGTATAAATAACTTTCATTTTTTGGATTTTGAAGTTTAAGTTGGGACACCCAAAAGGGAAATTTTTGAAGTTTAAGATGGGACGGAGGGAGTAGACATTATGCTTTTAAGAATGCAACGCTTACATTCTTAGATTCAGATTTCCATTATTTACGTTATACTCATTATTTTGTTCTTCCAAGATAAGGATATAAAGTCCCATTTATATGATTAGCAATACAGTAAAGCAAATCATATTTAATGGAACACTTTCTTATTCGAAATAAAAAATATCCATAATCTTCCAATGAAGAAATCAAAATAATATTTCTACTTTAAAGTGGGAACATCATAACATTTGTTCAAAACAAATATGAACCCATTAGGTGAAGACACTTCAAAAGTTCCTATGAATAATGTCGCAACCTTTGCATCATTATCAGCACATAGGTTAATCTTTACCCTTTTAAGTAGTCTTTCTATTTCTCAAGTCTTAGACATTTATACAAATGTGAGATCCATATCCGGTATCCAATACCCAAGAACTTAGATGAAGAAAGATAAACATAAATACTTGAAGTGGTAGTCCTACTACACTTCCTTTTGATCTTTAAATTTAAATTATAATTCTTCCAATGTTCAATCATATTGACATGATAGCAATTACATTATTTGAATTTTAGGTTTTAGCCACAAATATTTCATTAGGCTTGACAACTCCTGCCTTGCTCTTATCTTAAATCCTTTTCCACATTAACCTTTATAGTTTGAGAAGGTTTTCATTTGATATCAAGACTTAGCATTTTAAACATCAAATGTTGCTTATGAATTAATATTAAATCTGTTTGTTAGTTCCAAACTAACTTGATTATCAAGCCAACTAAGGTAATTAATATGTCTAACCATGTTCAAACTAACTTGCTTATGAATTCATAACTTCCGTTTGTTAGTTCCAAACTAACTTGCTTATGAATTCATAACTTCCGTTCTTGCTTTAGAACAATTCTTAAGCTCATGACTAGGTCAAGGAAGTTAATCTTATTCTCTTTAAGTGGGGTTAATCGCAGTAATTATACATGATTACTTTTTAAGACATTCTACAAAATATGCAAATAAATATACACATATATTTCATACCATTATCATTCAGAGATATTTAATGTATTTCATAAATACTCCCACTAAATTATACACCTTCAAATACAATAATTGTATAATATAATTTAAGTAGGCTAAGATCCGTATTTCACCCAACTTTGAGTCGCTTAGGGCACGACTACTCAAAATCAAGTTATTTAGGTAGATAATTCCTTATCAATCACATCATATGTGACTCTTAGATCTTTTATGAGATTGTTAGACATCTTATGTCAAACATGTTTTAATCTCATCTGTGTCTTAGGCCCAAAACTGTTTTGATAGCCCAATTACGTCAAACCATTTTAAACGTATAGGAAACTATGATTCACTCATCTTGCTCATAGATGAATAGAATTAATGCTCCTACGCTAGGGCGTAACCCACATAAAACTACCCATGTACTCACAGGTGTTTTAATCATGGATTGGCACTTGACTTAAGTTTTAAGAAGGTTTATTTGCTTAGAGACATGCATCATATATTTAATTATGTCAAACATAATATAATATAGTCTTTGCATAATGTATGTTAACTAATCAAATTAATTAACTGAAGCAAAATCTTGTGATTTAATTATGAAGCAACTTTATGGGGACGGAATCTAAATTATCTGTAAACAATTTACAGATTGGATATTTCATTCGCATTCCCAGAAATAAGGCGTAAGCCTTCCATTGGTCTATGCAATGAACTAATCCATATTTAGTTTCCGTTCTCATGCAAACAATTTGCACTTTGCTTATAGGGTTAAATTCTGAAACTTTGTTTCTGCAGAACATCTATAGATTGAGAGCAAAAAACGTATGGTCGAAACTAAGCCAAAAGGCATCCACAATCCCGTACTAAGATCAAGAAACCAAGTAATCTTTGTATACGGCCGATACTAAGCCAATAGGCATCCACAATTCCGTATAGAAAAATAACTTGTTTCAGGGTCATTCATTGTCTCAACAATTTCATAGACTACAGGAATTCTGAACTCTTCAGAACTCTGATTTCTGCAATTTTCTGGATTAAATCATATTTCAGGAAACACGGTTTCGAAAACCAGCCGTCTGAAACCAGATTCAGTTCCTGATTCGAATTCTGTAAACGATTTACAGAACAATCAGAAAATCCAGAAATAAAACAAAATTGTCCAGAGAAAACAAGAGCAGCCGTACGGCTGGCATGGAGGCGTACACCACCCATGACACCGTACGGTGGTGTTCATAAGTTTCCCCAGATTTCCAGATTTTCAGAAATTTGATCAATCCCATTATCGTGTTCATCCATTAATCAGATTAAACTAACACGAATTTACAGATTACGAATTTAACTAGATCTAATCAATATCATGAATAAACAATTTATAACATATACAAATTAGATCTAAATTATCAATACACATAATCCAATTATTTATTGATAATCTTAACATGCAATTATTCATATAGATCACATCAATATAACAATTACATATTCCCCATTCAATCATGCTCATAAATTTTATATCTTATAAAACCCAAATCACACATTCATCTTATTATCATGTAGATATTATATAATCGAATTAAAAAATTTCAACATGATATACTAAAATAATCAACAACGAACGGGGCTCTGATACCACTGTTGGGTTTTGATGCATCATGTGCAGCGGAATAAACATATAAATCAAACACCCATGAGCCCGGATCCGTGCAAGTTGATTAAATTAAATACAAGATGAAAGAAACATACCATTGAAGATCGAATCCATGAACACGGACTTTAAGGTGTTAAAGCAAACACCCTCTATCGGTATCCACACGTCAAATGGATATCAAGAACACCTTCTTGATCTGGATTGCTAGACCCAAGGCTTGATGAAGAAACGATTTCTTCGTCGGAATTATTTTGCTCTTTGATTATTGTATATTGATGATCATGAATCATCAAATAAATAATCCTATCTCTCTATAATTTATTGTTTCTAAAACAATGGTTTGTGATTTCTAAAATCACCATTGGAGGCTGTCAAACCCGGCTGTATATCTTATATAAGGGTTTGACCTAATTCCGTTTGGGATCAGGATTCCTTTTCAGTCAAGAAAACTGAACAAACTGGTCTGTTACGGGCATAGCAGCCGTACGGCTCTTTTGGAGCCGTACGGTGTCCAGTCCAGAAATCCCCAATTTTAGCCTTTTTCAAATCCGCTCTATTGTGTGTGACCCAATAGGATTATACTACGAGTCCGAACCAGTCAGAACCCGTAAGAAATAAGCGGACTCTAGCAAGCTATTATGACTACCCAATTAGTATAACTTTGAAAGTCCAAAGTAACCTTATAGAACATATCACAATCCCTTTGTCAAGCGATATCATATTGGACATAAGTCATGGTCCACGTCAACTTATGTTGTCCAATGCTTTCTCGATCCCGAGTAGATTGATATGAGCAAATAATATTGAACACTTCAATTCATTTGGGTACGGCCGTACACTATTATCAATCTCACTCATCGAGTGGCCAAGCAGATATCTCTCTTGAGAGAGGGACAAATCCCATCTTCACTTATCATTCTTCCCTACAAGAATCCGATTATGCCAATCGTAGCCTTTATAACCACCCGATTAGGGGTAGCGTTTGAGTACGTCAAACATAATGTTCATCATGTGGAAGACTATGATAATCTCAGGTCTAAGGATAAATGATATAACTATTATAAGATTTAATTATGACATTTTACCATGACATAAATCTCATAACGGGTCTATCCAGTACTTATTCTCCAACATGTACCCACAAGTTTAATCCGCATCCTATGCGCTATAATCATCATATGATTATCCATTAAACTCATGCTAGCTCTTCATAAGTGATAGGGACAATGATTATTATAGTAAACATGCAAAAGATATAATAATCGGGTTTGTTATCTCTATAACAATGAAGCTATGATATAACGCATAGGCCTTTCTCAAGGGCCTATGGCATAATATCCAACATTTAACACTATTGTTGGGCACAATATTTAAGAAGTGAATATATTTATTGAAAGTATATATTTATTGAAGGTATATATTGTGATTAAGTGGGAAATGTGTTGTATGACAAAAGAGTGAAGTTTGCTGATGCGATCAACAATTTAATTATATTAATATGACAAGTGGGGGTAAATATAATTAATATTAATAAAAAAAATCATTTTAAGAAGTGAGATTTGTCAATAAAACTACCCAAACAGGTAAGTTTGTACATTGAGCTCGGACGGATGAAGTATGTATTACCCAACACTAGTCACGTCTTTCTATTTCAAACTAACATTTTGGTTACCGAACTATACGCCAATATTCAGTGTCCGATCATTTTTCTTTTTTCTTCAATGTTACCATTACAATCTCCTTCCCTTTTTGATTTGGCTACCCTAACCCTAACCCTAACCCTAACCCTAACCCCAACCCCAACCCTAACTTAAGGCATTACTTCAATGGCAAAAGAAAATTGCAATGATAAGGTTTCTAGCGCTTCAACCATCGTATGTGTGCTTCCTGTTGGGATTGGAGTCAAAACCAAGGAGAGAATCAAAACCGTGGAGGAGCGAGGAGCCAAAATCGGGACGGTGGCGAGATCCGGCCGGACCTATTGCAAGACCCGACCGGACCAACAAGTTCGTGCGTGGAGTAGGAGTCTGGAAAATTGGAAAAGGAATCTATTTTCCTTGGTTCACACGTGCAGCAAGCAAAGGAATTTGTTTTTTGGGTTATTTTTGTCTCCTTATTAGTTAAGGAGTCATATTCCTCCCGTCGTCTCTGATATACTCCCGGGTAATTAGGTTTTGATTAGGATTAGATTTTGTATCCCTATAAATATATTGTGACAGCCACCAGGCCTAGGAGAGCCAGGGGAGATCCTACAACCCGACCATGACTATGTTTGTATATTCTTGGGGAGGGGAGATAATAATGTATAAGTGAGAGATTATTATTTGAGAGTAGCCATGCTAGATCTATGTGAGCGCATGTGCTAAAGTTGTAATCTTTACATATATTGTTATAATGATATCCTGGCTAAGTGCCCCCAGATGTAGTCATGTGTTGATGAACTGGGTTATCAAACATCGATGTTATTTGTTCTTTCATATTATTATTTCTTGTGTTGAATTATTCTCTTATGTTGATGACTGCTAGTATGGGCTAGTGGATGCGGAGATCCCCAAATTCCCTAACACTTCCTCGGCCCTCCCGCATTCTACTCGCTTTTTCTGTGTTATTACGTACACTTCTATTACTCTCTCCGTCCCAAAATGATCTTCACGTTTGACTATTCAAACTTTTTAAGGATATGAACATTTACTTCACTAGCCATGTTGTGCTTATGCACATTTAAGCCTAAATTGTATAAATATGAAGATTTTTTTGAGACAATGAGAAATGGCAAATGAGAAAATCATTTTGGGAAAGAGGGAGTATATGATATGAGTCTGTTCAGTTTTTGATTCTCTTGGGCTTGTAATTGGGTTTAAGAGTTGTTTCACATCCTTACAATTTGATTCGAGAGATACCCATCAATGCTTTTTTTTTTTTTTTTTTTTTTTTCTCTTCAGAATAGGCTACCAGAGTCATTTTTGGCTCTGAGTCTCATTCTTGGTAGACAACTATTCTACTCTTTCCGTCTCAGAGTAATAGTCTTATTTTTCATTTTGGTACGTCACAGAGTAAGAGTCATATTCCTAAAATAGCAAAGAATCTTTACTATTCACCCCACCCATTCTCTCTCATATTTTACTTTTATACTCACAACACCAATCAATTCACTATTCTCTCCCACTCATTCTCTCTTCTACTTTACTTTTACACTCACAACATTTGCATCACTTTCAATATTTATTAATAAGCGTGCAAATAAGGGGTAGGACTCTTACTAGGAGGGAGTAATTTTTTACTTAGATAAACATGCATGTAACAAGTGATTTTTGTTTACTATGATAGACAACTGTCAAATCAACGAGTTAAAATTGTTTTTTTCTTGAAGCGCTCACGCGTTTGCAGAAGATGTGACACATAGTCTGGGATATTTTTATCCTAAGTTCGAGTGGAATTGGAAAAATGATGTTTTTTCTTTAAGTACTTGAGAAAGTCAAAATGACAATCAATAAAGTCAAAATAGACATTTATCGAGTGTAAATACTTGAGAGAGTCAAAATGGCAATCAATAAAATACAAATACAAATTTATGGAATAGTATGTGTTTTCTAGACTCGAAATCAACTAGATATTTAGTTTGACGGCACAAAAGGTTGTTCTTTTCTCACTTGCTGATATAAGATCATCTCCAACGGTACTCTAAAACTCTAAAAATAGAGTATTGTATTCCTCCAACAGAACTCTAAACATTGCTCTATTAATAGAGCAACTTTATCACTTACTTCAAATTTGATGCAAGCGATAGTGCTGCGCTATCCCATTTCTCTTATTCAACCCGGAACCGCTCCACCCATTTTAGCTCCACCCCTCCACTCAACGGCTTCGATCAAGGCCACATAGGCGAGCTCATCATCTGTGCGGCTAAGATGATTTCAATTTTTTGTGTGTCCTACCGAGCTCGGACACATCTCATCCATCGAACACAAAATCCAATGAGGTGGCTCTAATCGGAGCAATTGGGTGGAGCGGTTCGAAATCCCTCTTCTTCTTTTTCTTTTTAAATATCCGTTTTTTGTTTTTCTTTTTGATATATATGAAAATATTCTACAATATAAAATTATATAACCTACTATTATTTATATATGTGAAACAATAATGAATATTTTTATCATATTCTTATTTAGCACTAAGATTTGAAGCAAATTGTTGAAAATATTTGGTGTAAAAATTGCACTATTATAAAAAATAATGCAATTTTTGCACTTAACTGTTGGAGATGGTGTAAGCACACGCCTCTACATATCATTTTGCTACCTATACAGAAAAATTCATGATTCCTCCGGCCAAAAACATGTTCACATTTTAACTGTTTTAATCATTTAATTAAATATTGATAAAAAAAATATGAGTTCTAATTGATTTATAAATATTGCTATAAATAAATTACGTAATATTCTTATAGTTATTCTAAAATTTCAATCACAATAAGAATATTTTATTTATACACAAAAATATATATTCGTATTGTGATTGAAAATTTTGAATTTATAATATGATAAATGTATTTAAAAAAAAAAACATTTGATTTCATCTAAGGTTAGCTTTACATTAAATTGACACTATCCTTTTGGGATGACTGTTTCCATCTGAAATTCTAAATGTCATCTTAGAAATAGTCCTAAGGTAACTCCTATATTTTGTGCATGTAATACACCCTATTTACACCATTCCATTTTATATCAGCTTGAAATAATTCTCTCATGAACATGAAAAAGTTTGTAACATAACAAATATTCCAAAATACCATTCCGTTTTTTTTATCAGCTTGAAATAATTCTTTCATGAACATGAAAAACATGAACAACATTTAACACCATTCCATTTTATATCAGCTTGAAATAATTCTCTCATGAACATGAAAAAGTTTGTAACATAACAAATATTCCAAAATAACATTCCGTTTTTTTTTATCAGCTTGAAATAATTCTTTCATGAACATGAAAAACATGAACAACATTTAATACGGGACTATTCTACAAGCAAATGGAAGTGCGACATAAACTAGCAAGGAGTATCATCATATAGGGCAACGTTAGGATTACAAAAAAATTACAAAATGATGCGTAAAAATGAGGTGACAATATTTTATTTGTTGCATCGAGTGTGGACCCGTCACACTTTTTTTATTATTATTATTTATTTATTATTATTATTATTATTTTATTTTTTATTATTATTCAAAGAGGATCGATAGTGGTTCCCCACTTACCCCCTTATAATAATGATGTCCTAGGAGGCATGGGAAGGGATCGAACCCAAGACCTCACACATTGTGAAGTTTGGCTTTACCACTGAGCCACTCCTTATGGACGGACCCGTCACACTCTAATTAAAAACACCAACACAATTATGACACCTCATTTTGTAGACCACATTTTGTAGCTATCTTTTGTAACTTTATTATTTCCCCACCATATATAAAAGATGAAAAAAAAATATTATCAAAGAGGTTGGCAGATACTATAATCTCCACTTTTTATCAATCAATGTGGGGACAAAATAGAGCAATTTTTAGAAGGGAAAAAAAGAACTAAATATAAACTTCTTATCTACTGGGGTTTTTGGTCTACCCACGTCTGCCGTTTAGTGGATTTTTGGTCCCTCTCCACTCTCGCCATTCAAACTAAAGAGAATTTGTGGACAACTAATTAAAGAAAATGATAAAAAAAAAAAAAAATTAAATCAAGAACTACTTTCTTGTATATCATCACTTTCAAGTATGAAAAACCACAAGTTTAGGTCAAAAATAAATATTGGTAGGAAGTATTGTCGCACATCGTCGACTATGCTAAATATCAGCTTGAATGGTTACACCAAATTATGATACTTGGTGGTTTTATGTTCAATATTCCTCGCGCGTTCTGAAATATTTGTAAGGTCATTCTTGACAGGACAATGACTTTTCGTTCTTGTACACACACATAAGCATGTAATTTTATCGATCGGTTTCAGATTATTGGATCAAGTTGGAGAATAAGATGGAGAGGGCCGTGTGGAGCGGACCGAGATTGAATTAGATGGACTGAGCTTGACCAAGTCAACCAAGTGAGATCAAGATCAAGCCAAATAAAGATAGAATCGAGAGATTATATTTTACCTTATTTAGAGATATAGTTTACTTTATTTATTGATGTATGTATTTTAGGAAGAGGAGTATTCCTCAAGAATAGGGTTTAGGCTTTAGTATAAATATAGGGTTAAGTTATTGTAAATCTGGGAGAGTGAATAAACACAAATATATTATCATACTCCTCTCCACCATATTCTTAACATGGTATCAGAGCCTCCGGTATGGGAGCCTGATGACCGACTACGCTTCCGCGCCGAAGCCATCGTTGCCATGGTGGGCAACATGGCGAAGAAGAAAAATGACGGGAGGAGCCCATGGAAGCCTCTTCGCGGCACGGGACGTGCACGATGAATGCGTTGAGGAGGGACCCGTTCATGATGACCAAGAAGCACCTTCGTGGCACGGATTGTGCAAGACAAACACGATGGAGCACGATGAAGAACAAGAAATCACCGGCCGTTGTAGTAGCGGCGACGGTGGTGTTGTGGCTGGTGGCGGCAGATTCAAATGGAAAGATTGCCGATTGGCCACCGGTGGGAATAGGGTGAAAACCCTAACTATGGCGATCACGATGGCGGTAAACGAAAAAAAAAAGACGGTGACGGAAACTGGTGGTGGTTCACCGAATTTATGATGAATGCGACGTCAACTTCAACCAATGATGCAGCCAAGGCGCCGACGTCGACTGATTGACAAAAGGACAGATCGAGAAAAAAAAATCTGGGATGCTGGACGTAGCAGCTTGACTGTCGAGTTGTTAAGTCACTTGTGCTATCAACGTTGCACACAAGTGGACTGACGATTGAAAAACTGAAAATTTTTTCTCCCCGTTTTGATTGTCGTATTGGCAAGTTGGGTATCTACGTTGTAGATCCTCCAACTTGAGGGGGGAGTTGGAGAATAAGATGGAGTGGGCCGTGTGGAGCGGACCGAGATTGAATTAGATGGACCGAGCTTGACCAAGTCAACCAAGTGAGATCAAGATCAAGCCAAATAAAGATAGAATCAAGAGATTATATTTGTAACGACCCAGATTTTAATAAAGTAAACAAATCCATAAAAACATGGAAATACTAACAGTTGTCTTACAAAATCCAACTTAAATAGCCCAACGGCTAGTCTCAACCATCAATTCAACCATAAATGCGGAAGCGAAATTAAATACTAAGTCTTCAAGCCAGTACAACCACTAGCTAAACAAAATAAACCATAAAGTCTTAATATAACTGACACGGACAACTTCATCTAGCGATCTGTCTACTTCTTTAAGTCGTTACCTGAAAAAGATTATTAGAGAAAGGGTGAGTGAACAATGCTCAGCAAGTTCATACGGACTTCTCTGATAGCTAAGGAGAAGTGACCGAAAGAACGGACTCAATTGATAATTTCAAAGATCGGATATCATTTCAAATACTAACTGCATATAACGAATACAGTTAACTACTCAAAGATTGGTGGTCCTATTTACATTCCGTCAATTCCAAGTTCCAAACACCTTTTCAGGGTGTCACACCTTTTCAGGGTGTTAAGTGAATAAGAGACCTTACACCTTTTCAGGGTGCTCCCTTATTTAGAGTTATCATGATAATCTAGAGTTCCACAAAGTCTAAGTTACAAGTAGTTAACTAGACTTATTTCCATTAGTCCATTTCCTAGGACAGTTTCCACATTAGTCATTTTCAGGGACTAGTTAGTCCTTTTCAGGGACTATGCAGCTACACCTGTTGCAATTAGATATAGCATACTTTCCAAAATAGTGTTCCCTAATCGAGAGCACATACAAATTTAAATATTCTAAGATTCCCTACGACCAAAACATGTCATAGGTAAGATATACAAAAGACGTTCATTAACGTGGAGTTCAAGTGCTATGGACCATATAGCATTCATGAAAGAATTATAGAGTTCCAATGAATAAAAAATTCAAGATACTTAGGAACGTAATCCCTTACCTTGCTAGCGTTGACTTCTAGCGGGTTCTTTGCGTACAATCTACAATCACGCAAAGATACTACTTTTAGGACAAGAACAATATTTATCCCCGTCCCCAAATTCCTTTTCTAACTTTAACCTTTTGAGTTTATTTCTTAAACTCCTTCTTAAGGTTCTTACTTTAGTTTATGGTTTATCTTACCCTTCATAACTTTCCCAACATATCTTTAGGTTTACGTAAAAGTCTACTTCCAATCCATCTGTCTTAAGTTGACTTTATTTTATGAAAACACTATTCACAGCGTTGACTTTACTATTCCCAGCATTGACTCTACTATTCCCAGCATTGACTTTACTATCCCAGCATTGACTTTACTATCCCAGCATTGACTTTACTATTCCAGCATTGACTTTACTATTCCCAGCATTGACTTTACACGCACAGAAAACACCTTGAAAACACACACACAAAACCCTAATTCCCAAACCCTAATTTTGATACACACACACAACACACACATACACACCCACACTGCACACACTTGCACACACACAACACACTTGCATGAACACACACACACTCACACACATGCACGGACACCCACACGCCGCCAGCCACCAGCCGCCGCCGTGCATGTCCATACTATTCCCAACTTTCTCCGTTAAAAAGGTTTTCAAATATTAACATTAAACCCTAGTTTTATCAATTTAGGGTTAGGGTTCTAATTTTGATTCAAAATTCCTAGGTGATACCCATCCCAAGAATTAAAGCTTAGAGTACGAGGGAATTACCTTCGAAGGGAAAAAAATGATTAGATCTTCTTCTTCTTCCTCTCTTTCTCCTTCTTTCTCCTTCTTCTCCCTCTCTCGGTTCTCTCTCTCTCTCCGCCTCCTCTCTCTCTTTTCCTTAGGGTTTTTGTTTGACACAAAATAATAGGGAGAGGGTTTAAAGAGGGTTTAAATACTTAGGGTTTTCTTTTCCCCTTCCAAAAAGGTTTCCTAAGGTTGACTAGATTGGGCCCCTCTTATTAGCCCAATTCATTAACTACTTAATGAACCCGATCACAACATTTAATATAAAAGCAAAATAATAATAATAATGGGCCAAAAAGGCCGTTATTACACTCTTCCCTCCTTAAAAGGGTTTGGTCCTCCAAACTAAACGTACCTTAAGTAGCGAATAACTCGGGGTATGCTTCTCGCATCTCACTCTCGAGCTCCCACGTCGCTTCCCTTTCTGAGTGATTGCTCCATTGAACCTTTACGTAAGGAATCACCCTTCTTCTCAGGGTTTGATCCTTGCGATCCACTATCTTTACAGGTGCTTCGTCATAGCTCAGGTCGACACGCATCCTCAGTTGCTTGTACTCAATTGCATGGCTTGGGTCCGGAATATACTTCCTCAGCATAGATACATGAAAACACGTTGTGAACTCCTGCTAAAACAAGCGGTAAGGCTAACTTGTATGCCACGGTCCCAACTCGTTCTAAGATTTCAAATGGTCCCACATATCTCGGACTCAGCTTCCCACGGATTCCGAATCTCATCACTCCCTTGGTTGGCGAAATCTTCAAAAAGACATGGTCGCCCAGTTGGAACTCTAAATCGCGTCTTCGATGATCAACATACGATTTCTGTCGGCTTTGCGCGGTTACTAACCATTTTCTAATTTGTAGAACCTTGTCGGCAGTCACTTGCACAAGTTCTGGTCCGGTTATCTTTCTCTCACCAACTTCATCCCAACACGTCGGTGATCTACACCTTCTCCCATACAACGCTTCGTACGGTGCCATACCAATGCTAGCATGAAAACTATTATTATAAGCGAATTCTACTAACGGCAAGTGTTCATCCCAAGTTCCTTGCCAATCCAATGACGTAGCTCTCAACATATCCTCCAGCGTTTGAATAGTTCTTTCTGATTGCCCATCGGTCTGCGGATGGAAGGCTGTACTCATTGTCAACTCGGTACCAACGCTCCTTGCAGACTCTTCCAGAATTTTGATGTAAACCTAGCGTCTCTGTCGGACACAATCGAGACTGGTATTCCATGTAATTTTACAATCTCATCTATGGAGAGTTTTGCCAACTTTTCCAGCGAATCACTTACCTTTATTGCCAGGAAATGAGAAGATTTGGTGAGTCGGTCAACTATCACCCATATTGCGTTATACCCTTTCAGCGTCCTTGGCAAACCCACTACTAAATCCATCGCGATATGCTCCCACTTCCATTCGGGAATAGGCAGTGTCTGAAGCAATCCTGCCGGTCTCTGGTGTTCACTTTTCACTTGCTGGCATACTAAACATCTTGAAACGAACTCAGCTATTTCTCCCTTCATATTGTTCCACCAGAATAATTCCCTTAGATTCCTATACATCTTCGTGTTCCCAGGGTGTACAGAAAATCTCGAACAATGGGCTTCTTTCAAAATTTCCCCCTTGATATTCTCATTATCAGGTACACATACTCTAGACTGATATCTCAGGATTCCATCTTCTCCTACACGAAATTCCTTCGCCTTTCCATTAGCTATACTTTCTAGTACCTTCCTTAATTCTTCGTCTCCTCCTTGAGCTTCTTTAATCCTATCTATAAGCATTGGCTGGACGCTCATTTGAGCCAAATACCGTTTAACCTTAACCTCTAGGTTAGTAATCTCCAAACGATCCCAGACATTCTTCTCCTTAGAAACCAATGTTGCTAGCGTCCCACGATTCTTCCTACTCAACACGTCTGCCACCTTATTGGCCTTGCCAGGGTGATATAAGATCGTACAATCATAGTCCTTCAGCAATTCTAACCATCTCCTCTGTCTCATGTTGAGTTCTTTCTGCGTAAAGATATACTTAAGGCTCTTATGATCCATGAAAATCTTACATGTAACCCCATACAAGTAATGTCTCCAAATCTTCAGGGCAAATACCATGGCTGCTAATTCTAAGTCATGTGTAGGGTAATTCTTCTCATGGTTTTTCAACTGCCTGGATGCATAAGCTATCACCTTATCATTCTGCATCAATACGCAACCTAGTCCTTTAAGTGAAGCATCACTATAAACCACGAATCCTTCGGTGCCTGATGGTAGTGCAAGAACTGGTGCAGATACCAAACGTCATTTTAATTCCTCGAAACTTGTTTCACATTCATCAGACCAAACGAACTTGGCTCCTTTCTACGTCAACTTGGTTAGTGGTAAGGACAACCTAGAGAACCCTTCCACGAATCTCCTATAATAACCTGCCAGTCCCAAGAAACTCCTTATCTCACTTACTGACGTTGGTCTCTCCCAATTTACAATGGCTTCTATTTTTGTTGGATCCACAGCAATCCCATCTTTCGACACTACATGCCCTAGAAATGCCACTTCCTCCAACCAAAATTCACACTTCTTAAATTTGGCATACAACTTTTGTTCCCGTAGGATTTGTAATACTAACCTCAAATGTTCCTCATGTTCCTCCTTAGTCTTTAAGTATACCAAGGTATCATCGATGAATACAATCACACACGTATCTAAGAACTCTTGAAATATCCTATTCATCAGTTCTATAAACGCTGCCGGTGCGTTAGTCAATCCAAACGGCATCACCACAAATTCATAATGACCATATCTAGTTCTAAAAGCCGTCTTTGCTACATCTTCCTTCTTTACTCTTAGCTGGTGATAACCAGATCTCAAATCTATCATGGAGAAGTAACATGCTCCACGAAGCTGATCGAACAAGTCATCAATCCTCGGCAACGGATACTGGTTCATTACCGTCACACGATTCAATTCCCTATAGTCGATGCACAACCTCATCGTCCCATCCTTCTTCTTTACGAATAAGACCAGTGCGCCCCATGGCGAAACACTTGGTCGAATCAATCCTTTGTCCAGCAATTCTTGTAGTTGCTCCTTCAATTCCTTTAGTTCTAGGGGAGCCATTCTATACGGTGCCCTCGATATTTGTGTAGTTTCTGGTACCAAATCGATGGAAAACTCAACTTTTCTTTCAGGTGGTACCCCAGGTAAATCTTCTGGAAACACGTCCTTGAAGTCTTTGATCACTGAGAGTGATTCTATAGTTACCTCCCTGGCATCAGTGGTACTCACGTACGCCAGAAATCCTCCACATCCCTTTCTTAGCATCCTACGCGCCTTCATAACTGAAATGATGTTCGATGGAGCCTTAGGTCTCGTACCTCTAAAGAAACACTCTTCTCCAGATGGTAGCTTGAATTTAACCTCCGTTCTAAAGCAATCTATATGAGCATGATAGGCTGCTAACCAATCCATCCCTAAGATCACATCAAACTCATCCATCTTCAAACTAATAAGGTCGACTTCGAATTTCCTACCGTTCAATTCTAAGGGGCATCTTTTAAACACAGATGTAATTGAAATCGAGTCTTTAGTCAAAGTATCTACTACTAATGAATGCTCTAGTACTTCAGGGACCAATTTCATTTTGTTTGCTAGATGAGTGCTTATCACAGAATGAGTAGCGCCAGAATCAATCAATGCACGAACATTACGAGAGTAGAGTTGTACCGTACCTGCCACGAGATCATTAGTGGCGCGTGCATCCTTGAATGTCATAGTGAAGACACGTCCATTACCTCCACCTTTTCCCTTATTGTCGTCCTTTGCTCCTTTGGCCTTGTTGTCCCTCCTTGGTTCCGGGCACTTCCAATGGGGATGTCCCATCTTGTCACAATTGTAGCCTTTCTTCTCCTTGTACCAGCACCCTTCAGTTTTATGCCTCCCGTCACATACTTGGCATTTCACATCTGAGCCTTGCCCTTTGACATCTTCTCTTTTTCCATCTCTACGGCTTCCTTGACCTTTATTAGGGTACTTGCTAGCCGTACTATCCTTTTCACGATCATCACTCGTCTTGCGCTTGTTATCCTCATTCTTATTCCAGCTTCCTTTGGTAGGTTCCTTTTCAGTCGTCTTCTTCCTTTCATCCTTCTTGTTCCGATAATTGTCCGCTTCAGTTTCCACGATCTTAGCTCGGTCCAACACCTGATCATACGTTGGCAACATCAGTGGGGTAATTCTGCAGCGGATTCGGTCACTCAGACCAAGTTCGAACTTCTGGGCCTTTTGCTCATCATTATCGAAGAACGCAGGAGCAAACTCTAGCAATTCTGTGAACTTCTCGCAATACTCGTCAACGGTCATCCTTCCTTGGGTTAGAGTCATGAATTCTTCCACCTTAGCGTTTCGAACGCTCATTGAATAATACTTTGCATAGAAAATGCGCTTGAATCCATCCCAAGTAAGCGCAGCATCACCACGAGCCGTAGCAGCTCTCTTCTCTCCTTCCCACCATTTCAGGGCTTTTCCCTTAAGCATGAATGTGGCGAACACCACCTTCCTTTCTGGAGTACAATCCAGAGTTTCGAAAACTTTCTCCATGTCTTTCACCCAGTCTTCTGGTTTCTCATTCTTAGAGCCAGAAAATGACTCCGGATTCCGTTTCTGAAAGAGTTCTAGCGGATCCCTCATAGGAACTTGTGGGTTCTGCTGTGGTTGAGTTAGTGCCGTCATAACTTGCCCGATACCGGCTACGGTTTGATTCAGTGTTCTAAACAAATTTGCCATATCAGGGTCAACTCGTCCCTCGGCGTTAGCGTTTCGTCCGGATCCTCTTCCAGCCATCTGAACAAGGTTATTCTTAAGTTAATATCGTAGGGGAGAATGCATTACTTACATTACACATGCATGGCTACTATGTCTAAATACTATCATACATAGGGCCGTCCCCAAAAGATAAGGTTTCCACATTAATTCCAGGTTCTAGCCATTTACTAGGCTACATTCATTCATTAGAGGTCAATTCACTGGACCTATTACCATACACAATTGGCCATCAAATCATGCCAATTACTTCTACAGTTAACTACTACTATGAAGTCATTCACAGTTTTGTTTCAGTCATTCAACTAGACCAAAACTATTTCCACTTGGCCGTTTTCATGAGCCATACTTTCTAATTAAGGTCTTTTCTCGACCTACACTTCTTGTTCTACTAGATCACATTCCATAATTAGACATAACGGATAACAAAGGTCAATTACTAATGAATAACTTCAATACTTTTATTAAATGAAACTTCCAAAATCCAATAGTTAAGAAAGAAAAATTCCAACTAAACTTCTAACTATAACTACTTACTAATACTATGAAAGAAATAAAAGAATATCCAACTTCTACTTTTTCTTCAAAGGTTCGCATTTTTCCTTGGTCTTCCCCTAGGTCTTCCACTAGGGACCTTGGGTGCCTTCTTCGAACCTCTTGGCCTCCCTCTAGGCCTACGAACCAGTACCTCCACTATCTCTTCATCATCTTCCATGAGAATTGGGGCAGCTTCATCGCCCTCTACATTAACCTCCATTTCCTTGACCATTACATGTTCCTCAATTAGCTTTCCTGCCCTCTTTCTACTCTCTTCCATTAAAGTTGTTGCCATCTGTGGGTCTATCTCCTTCAATGCAAAGTAGTAGCTTCGCACATCATCACATAATATTTCAGCCCACTCTCTAAATCCATTTAGTTCTTTCTTACTTTTCTTTAATTCCTTGCTAGTGTCTCTTAGTGCTTTTTCTGCAAGCAGCCACTTATTCAAGGTAATCCTTCCCTTAGCTTGTTCCTTCTTCAGAGTCTTGTTCAATTTCCTTATCCGAAGAGAGTACCTCTTAACCACTTTGGTCACGTTCTTGCCTAACGAGTTCATCTTCAAGTTCTTCTCAACTCCGTTCATGACCTACCACCATGACATTACCACAATTAGTGACCACAATCTTAATGATATAAATGATTACCAAAATATCTTTTAAACACCAACACAATGCATCAATGTAATACTTAAGGTTCACTCCTAAGTATTTCTTTGGACTCCTAAATTGATTTTAGATTCTTTCCCAAAATAGAAGGTTCCCAATTTAGAAGGTTTCCCGAAATAGAAAGTTTCCTAAAGTAGAAGGTTTCCTAAAATAGAAACTCCCACTTCAAGCAATCCTAGTATTCCTAGAATGCTCAATCAAGCCTATTTAATATCAGAGTTTCCTATCCCTTAAGTTCTAAAACCTTAGCTCTGATACCAACTGTAACGACCCAGATTTTCATAAAGTAAACAAATCCATAAAAACATGGAAATACTAACAGTTGTCTTACAAAATCCAACTTAAATAGCCCAACGGCTAGTCTCAACCATCAATTCAACCATAAATGCGGAAGCGAAATTAAATACTAAGTCTTCAAGCCAGTACAACCACTAGCTAAACAAAATAAACCATAAAGTCTTAATATAACTGACACGGACAGCTTCATCTAGCGATCCGTCTACGTCTTTAAGTCGTTACCTGAAAAAGATTATTAGAGAAAGGGTGAGCGAACAATGCTCAGCAAGTTCATACGGACTTCTCTGATAGCTAAGGAGAAGTGAACGAAAGAACAGACTCAATTGATAATTTCAAAGATCGGATATCATTTCAAATACTAACTGCATATAACGAATACAGTTAACTACTCAAAGATTGGTGGTCCTATTTACATTCCGTCAATTCCAAGTTTCAAACACCTTTTCAGGGTGTCACCTTTTCAGGGTGTTAAGTGAATAAGAGACCTTACACCTTTTCAGGGTGCTCCCTTATTTAGAGTTATCATGATAATCTAGAGTTCCACAAAGTCTAAGTTACAAGTAGTTAACTAGACTTATTTCCATTAGTCATTTCTTAGGACAGTTTCCACATTAGTCATTTTCAGGGACTAGTTAGTCCTTTTCAGGGACTATGCAGCTACACCTGTTGCAATTAGATATAGCATACTTTCCAAAATAGTGTTCCCTAATCGAGAGCACATACAAATTTAAATATTCTAAGATTCCCTACGACCAAAACATGTCATAGGTAAGATATACAAAAGACGTTCATTAACGTGGAGTTCAAGTGCTATGGACCATATAGCATTCATGAAAGAATTATAGAGTTCCAATGAATAAAAAATTCAAGATACTTAGGAACGTAATCCCTTACCTTGCTAGTGTTGACTTCTAGCGGGTTCTTTGCGTACAATCTACAATCACGCAAAGATACTACTTTTAGGACAAGAACAATATATATCCCCGTCCCCAAATTCCTTTTCTAACTTTAACCTTTTGAGTTTATTTCTTAAACTCCTTCTTAAGGTTCTTACTTTAGTTTAGGGTTTATCTTACCCTTCATAACTTTCCCAACATATCTTTAGGTTTACGTAAAAGTCTACTTCCAATCCATCTGTCTTAAGTTGACTTTATTTTATAAAAACACTATTCACAGCATTGACTTTACTATTCCCAGCATTGACTTTACTATTCCCAGCATTGACTTTACTATTCCCAGCATTGACTTTACTATTCCTAGCATTGACTTTACACGCACAGAAAACACCTTGAAAACACACACAAAACCCTAATTCCCAAACCCTAATTTTGATACACACACACAGCACACACATACACACCCACACGGCACACACACACTGCACACACTTGCACACACACAAACACAGTTGCATGAACACACACACACTCACACACATGCACGGACACCCACACGCCGACAGCCGCCAGCCACCAGCCGCCGCCAGCCGCTGCCGCCGCCGTGCATGTCCATACTATTCCCAACTTTCTCCGTTAAAAAGGTTTTCAAAGATTAACATTAAACCCTAGTTTTATCAATTTAGGGTTAGGGTTCTAAGTTTGATTCAAAATTCCTAGGTGATACCCATCCCAAGAATTAAAGCTTAGAGTACGAGGGAATTACCTTCGAAGGGAAAAAAGATTGGATCTACTTCTTCTTCCTCTCCTTCTCCTTCTTTCTCCTTCTTCTCCCTCTCTCGGTTCTCTCTCTCTCTCGGCCTCCTCTCTCTCTTTTCCTTAGGGTTTTTGTTTGACACAAAATAATAGGGAGAGGGTTTAAAGAGGGTTTAAATACTTAGGGTTTTCTTTTCCCCTTCCAAAAAGGTTTCCTAAGGTTGACTAGATTGGGCCCCTCTTATTAGCCCAATTCATTAACTACTTAATGAACCCGATCACAACATTTAATATAAAAGCAAAATAATAATAATAATGGGCCAAAAAGGCCGGTTATTACAATATTTTACCTTATTTAGAGATATAGTTTACTTTATTTAGTTGATGTATTTTAGGAAGAGAAGTATTCCTCAAGAATAGGGTTTATGCTTTAGTATAAATATAGGGTTAAGTTATTGTAAATCTGGGAGAGTGAATAAACACAAATATATTATCATACTCCTCCCCACCATATTCTTAACCGATCACATAGTGGGAGTAACGGGGAGGAGAAACTTTATGAGTGCCTCTATTTCATGGACGGCATTTTTTTGAACCACAAAAAAAAAATAAGAGGAGGAAATTTTTTTATAGCAGGGAAGAAAGTCAAATACATCTTGAGAAAATAAATACATAAATGAGGAATCATAATTTCTCCATTGTTCTCTTTATATTTTTATTATTAAATCGATTGCTTTCTATCTGGCAAGGTGTTATAAACTGTATGTGTTTGATTGATATTCCTATTCACATATATATAGTAATGCCCTTCGTTCTACATTGTTCTTGGTGGTGGTAAGGTGGTACCATGTAAAATGGACATCTAATATTCTATAAGATAGTACTCATTGCTCTTTTCTCTTCCTTTTCATTTTAATAAAATTTTAAATGAAACTTTTTAAGATGTGAGGAGCAATAATAATCATGTTGATCTCTACAGCTTGTTTGCACATTGTTAAATTGGGTATCCCTATTGGTTGATAAAATAGTTTTTTCTTAATGTATGGTTTCATTTGATTGATTCTTTTTATCTAGCAATGATTTATATGTACGTGCATTGGGCAATAACTATAAGGAATATAAGAAATATGTCCATTATGTCACTAACTGATGTAGCACGCGATGGAGGGCCGCCGATCGAAGGACAAATTAAAATGAAGGAATGCAGCAGGCATGAAGATCAGGGCTTACGGCATATTGTGCACGGCCGCGTGGTGCACAACATGCCGTAAGCTTTGATCTTCGTGCCTACTACATTCCTTCATTCTGTACTTTGATCGGCGGCCCTTCATCGAGTGCTACATCACTAATTCATCATCAATATTGTAGCTTCTATGAGATCTAATTATCGGATGGAACCCCTAGCCCGTCGCCCCACCTTGCTAAAATAATCATCGACTATACTTAAATAAATAGTAACAATAACCACTTTGTCATTTCAGAGGAAGGCTCCTAATATCCAAATGCAACAACGCAAAGGGTAAATAACTAGATTTTCTCAACGGACAAACAATGACACTCCAATTTATGTGGACGATGGATATGAAAATATGGAATGCATATGAAAAGAAAGAACGGTATATGTTCTAGGCCTTGATGTGTGTTGGTTGCGTGCAGTATGCATGCAGTAGACGTGCAAAGTACATGCATTACAAATGTAAAGAGTGTGCAGAGATCATGCAGACCGCGTGTAGAGAATGTGCAGTTGAGGTGTACAGGACATGCAACAGAGGTACATGGTGGGTGTAACTGTGTGATGCACGGGATCTTTAGAGGTGGAACAGAAACATGATTTCCATTGTTTAGTTCAATAATTTTGGACATGAAAAATTACATGTAGCTAATTTAGTAGCTTTGGGTAAGAAGTGGCATAAACCGATTGGCCACGTGAGAAGAGGTTTTCACAAAATGACAAAAGTCCGTGTGGTTTCCAACATTGTGGCGAAGTCGTGAAGGCTAGATTGAAAATAAAATTGTCTCAAGAATCATTATGTTGGCAGTAAGGCGTTGGGTTTAAGTCAATCTTGTGACCATATAAAGCATGTGGATTCGCGAGGTTCATGGATGAAGAATATGGAAAAGACGAAGCGAGATGGTTGCAAAGAGGATCACGGGGAGTAAAGAGTCAAGGCAAGGGAATCCAGGCAATAAGTTGAAGAATTCACTCACTTCAACTCATCTTGGAAGGCTTGATATAGCCGCAAAGTCAACTCTTGGTGGGAGTTTGATGTATTGAGAAAAGTGTTTGGTTGTCATCTGTGGGTAGGAGTTTAGCGAATGTAGTCTAGGGAGTTGGTGTACGAAAACCATCTGCAAGGGAAAACTAGCATTTACCAGAGAAAAGAATATAGAGGAGAGAAAGAGAGTAAGACACATGAATGGTGAATGAAGGCCAACGTAAGTTGGTGATCTCCTCTTCTTTTCTATATATAAGTCTTTGTACATACTCAAATTAAGGAAAGGATAATATTTACATAATTAATCCTAATCTCATTCCCTATTTACAAGAGATCAGATCATTCCTAAGTATTAACAAGATATGCACAAGAGTCCCACACGGTTAGGACTTAGAGTTGACTTGAGAGTCAAGAACTTGAACCGTACTACTCTTGCTTTCACCCCCTTCAAGCTAAGGGGAGTAACACGGAGCTGCAGCTTGTCCGAGAGAAGAGTGAACCGTGGGGCAGCTAGACTTTTAGTGAAGATATCCGCGATTTGCTCCGAGGTGGATATGTAATGAAGACGAAAAAACCCTCGCTGTTGCAATTCGCGAATAAAATGGAGATCAATTTCGATGTGGCGAGTTCTTGCATGAAACACGGGGTTTTTAGATATATGCAATGCAGAAATATTGTCACAAAATAGGAGAGGTGGGTTGAGATGAACTCCTAGGTCACGAAACATGTAAGCAAACCAACGAATCTCAATGGCAGTTGAGGCGAGAGCTCTATATTCTGCCTCGCTACTAGACCTTGCGACTGTGTGTTGCTTCTTAGCCGACCATGCAACCAAATTGGAGCTAATAAAGACGTAAGCACCAGTTATAGAGCGACGGTCATCAGGAGAACCCGCCCAATCGGCATCACAAATCCTGACAATAGAAGTGTCCAATGACTTGCTGAAAGATAGGCCTAGAGATACGGAGCCTTTGAGAAAATGAAATATTCGTTTGACTGCTTTGAGATGGGAAGAACGAGGAGAATGCATGAACTGGCAAACGTGATTTACAGAAAAGGCGAGATCCGGTCTAGTGAGTGTGATGTATTGGAGACCACCCACCATACTTTGGTAGGCCGTGACATCAGGAAGTGGGTCTCCATCATTGGCAGACAAGACAGTGCCGCAAGAGAGAGGAGTAGAAGCCGGTTTACACTTGTGCATGTTGAACTTATGTAACAAATCAGAAGCATACCTCGATTGATTGAGGTGAAGATGAGTAGGAGAACGAGAAGCCTCGATACCGAGGAAGAAACTAAGGGACCCCAACCTTCGACTTTCAAACTTAGCACACATGGCGTCAAGAACATTGTCAATTGAGGACGGGTCTGAACCAGTGATAATGATATCATCTACGTAAACTAAAATATCCAATGTGTGACCCTGATGATGTCGAATGAACAAGGAAGATTCGGATTGAATGTTGAAGAAACCGAGGCTGAGTAGAAAATCATGAAGGCGATGAAACCAGGCCTGAGGTGATTGTTTGAGACCATATAGAGCTCGATGCAGTTTACACACATAATTCAGATGATTGGAATAGATAAACCCCGGTGGTTGAGCCATGTAAACCTCCTTAGTTAAAATGCCATTCAGGAAGGCGTTCCGTACATCAAGTTGTTCAATCTTCCAATCCTGAGAGTGAGTAAGAGACAGAATTGTTCGGATGGTGGCTGGTTTGATAACTGGGCTAAAAGTCTCCTCGTAGTCAATGCCTTCTTGTTGCGTGAAACCCTGAGCAACAAGGCGAGCTTTATACCGTTCTAGAGAGCCGTCTGCCTGCCTCTTGGTTTTATATATCCACTTACTACCGACGATGTTGTGGTGAGAAGGAGGTGGCACAAGAGTCCACGTCCCATTTTTGTGAAGTGCTAAGAGTTCTTCATGCATTGCCTTTTGCCACTGAGGTAATGATGAAGCATGTCTGAAGGTTCTTGGTTCGAACAGAGGAGAATCGGGGGTGGTGGCACTAAGAGCAAACTGGTGTTTGGGGAAAAATATACCAGCGTTTCCTCTAGTGCTCATAGGGTGATTGCCAAGCTTGCTAGCAGTAGCATCTGTCACAGTTGGGGCGGAAGCTGGGATGGGCTGCTCTTGAGTAGCTGTTGAACCAGATTGAGAAGTGAACCTAGAAGGGGCAGGCCCAGGAGTGGGGGAATCCATAGAAATTGGAGAGCTAGCAGGAGTGGGCTGCACTTGATCCGAAACAGAGACATAGCTGGAAGTGGGCTACACTTGATCCGAAACAGAGACATGGCTGGAAGTGGGCTGAGAGGAGGTAAGCCCAGGCGCTGGAGTGGTCTTAGCAAGAGATGGATGGACATCTAAAGTTGGGCCGGAAGGACTGAGTGGCCCAAGTTATGTTGCAGCATCAGGAAATGAACTGGAATGAATTGGGTCAGTGTGGGGATTGAATGGACCCAATGTTGCTGGCCGAGTGACCTGAGCATGAGTATGACTTAGGTTGTTGAGAAGCTGGGACATGACGTGGAGTGGTAAAAGCTGAGGAAAATTCTTGGTAACATAGAAAAAATGTTGTTCATCAAAGATAACATGCCGAGAAATATATATTCTACTAGTACAAGGAGTTGATTTAAGCATAAACTTATGACTGTTGTATGGGACAAGATTTAGGAAACACGTACACCCAAAAGTTTTAAGAAATTTATAATCTGGGGAACGTCGCCAAAGTTCTTCATAAGGAGAAACATATGCAAGTTGTCTCATAGGTAGCCGATTTATGAGGTAGACAGCGGTAGAAAATGCTTCAAGCCAAAAAGACATAGGAACTTGGGATTGAGCAAGTAAACACAAGCCCATTTCGACAATATGTCGATGTTTTCGTTCAACGACCCCATTTTGTTGGGGCGTGTATGGGCAAGAGACCCGATGATTAATTCCATATGATACCAAGAAATTAGTCATTTGTCTATTTATGAATTCCCCACCCCCAACTATCTGAATTGTTTTGACTGTGTGTATGGCAGAAATTTTCTGGCTTAACTGATTTTCAACAAGAGTTTTGAAATCAGAAAAAACAGAAAAGACATCAGATTTATGAAATAAGGGAAACATCCACACATAACGAGAATAATCATCCACAATAGACAAATAAAATATAAATCCTAAAACATAAGGGATGTTGGAGGGTCCCCAAACATCCAAATGTAATAAATTAAGAGGTTTTGCAGAATTAAAAGAACGAGTACTAAACGAAAGATTACAGGATTTGCCTAGAGGGCAAAAATGACACATCTCCCTACCTTTAATTGGACCGCTAACTGGAATCCGACTCTTACGAACTAAAGACTCAAAAACTTGAGTTGAAGGATGACCCAGACAGGAATGGTCCTCTTGGAACGATTGTCCTTCACACAAAACCCAAAAGCAGTTAGTTCAAAGAAGCAGTCGTTGTCTAGGTAAAATCTACGAATAGAAAGCAAGGAACGACTAATTTTAGGAACATGTAATACTGTTTTCAAGACAAAATTGTGATTATTGGAAGAGAAATGCGTATGACCAATATTTGCA
Organism: Campanula takesimana; assembly: GCA_026119855.1. Lineage (NCBI taxonomy): Eukaryota > Viridiplantae > Streptophyta > Magnoliopsida > Asterales > Campanulaceae > Campanula > Campanula takesimana. The sequence goes on along the minus strand of JAOWBW010000316.1, from coordinate 60,522 downwards.
ATAGGTACAGAAGTACCATTTGCAATAACAATAGAGTCATTACCTGAGTATGGAGAAGGATGAAGCAGGACATCTTGATTAGATGTTATGTGGTTTGTCGCACCGGAGTCAAGAACGAAAGAGACAAGAGCCATGGGCGATGATCTATTGAAGTGTGTGCCATTGCCAGTAGGTTGTCCAATAGAGGATGGATAGTATTGAGCTGAATAAGCAAAGTTACCCCTTTGATAACACGTGGATGCCTCATGTCCATTTTTGCGGCAAAGCTGACAATTGACAACATTTGGATCCGAACTCAGAAATGGGTTTGGAGGTGTATAAGGCACGGTGGGTCCAGAGGACCGAACCTGATGCTGTTGACCAAACACGGGTGTGGGAGGGGATGGCAAGGGTGAGATACCATGCTGATTATTTTTACCACGGTTACAATTTTGATTTTTCTGACCATTACCCCTATTGTTGTTTGGAAAGAAAAAGACCCCCCCCCCTCCCCAGTTGTACCATTTGGCTGAAAATTCCCATGTGAACCAGAGGTCAAATGGACGGGATTTGGAGGTTGAGAAGGGAGTTTTTCAGGGGGGTTTTGTGGCTGCTAAGGTGGTCACAGTGACCTGGGATTTGTTGGTGAATTTTAGTTGGAAGGCTTCTTCTTGGAGAAGAAGATCTTTAAGATCTTCAAGAGATGTGTGGAATTTTGAGTGGTTATGAACTCTTTGTAGGTGTGTCCTAAACCTCCTAAGATTCGACGACGAAGGGTGTGGTTGGATACGGCTTCTCTAGCCCGAGTGAGAGAGTGAGAGAGGGTTTTGGCACAAAGAATGTATGCCTGAATGGTCATACCGGGGGTAAGAGTGAGATCATGAAGCCCATCTTGAAGCTTTTGAATATAAATAGTGGATGCCACTCCAAACTCTTTGGCCAAGAGATCCCATGCTTCTGGAGCTGTAAGACACGGGTTGGACATCGGATGTGATGGTGGCCTTGATCCAACCTAGAACAAAATGAGATGTATGAACAAAGGTTGCATACTGGGGTTTTTGTGGTGTTTTCGGAAGGGAGGAATTCGGGATGGAGGTTTTTATCTGTCACTACGTGGGTAAGACAGTGAATTTCTAGCATGGAGAGAAAAAGAGAACTCCAGTTTTGATAATTTTCATTGTCTAACCTGCAGTGACCCATGTATGACTGAACATTGAATAAGGTCGGAAGTCCATGCTTGTTGTGGGTTACGGTAACGTGCCTGGAATCGTTGTTAGCCATGGTCTTTGTAGAGTCCGTTGATTCATCACCCATGGCTTAAACCGCTCTTGATACCATGTACGAAAACCACCTGCAAGGGAAAACTAGCATTTAATAGAGAAAAGAATATAGAGGAGGGAAAGAAAATAAGACACAGGAATGGTGAATGAAGGCCAACGTAAGTTGGTGATCTCCTCTTCTTTTGTATATATAAGTCTTTGTACATACTCAAACTAAGGAAAGGATAATATTTACATAATCAATCCTAATCTCATTCCCTATTTACAAGAGATCAGATCATTCAAGTATTAACAAAATATGCACAAGAGTCTCACACGGTTAGGACTTAAAGTTGACTTGAGAGTCAAGAACTTGTACCGTACTACTCTTGCTTTCAGTTGGTCTATCTCTAGGTTGGATATTGTTGGGTTTAGAACCAAATCGAAAGGGGAGGAAACCAGATTCACGCAAAGGAGGAAAACCGAACACTAGAGTCTCATGCACGCACACTGGGTGAGCGCATAGAGAAACAGGGGAATCAATCTCGCGCACTATGGACACGCATGGTGCCACGTATCAGATTTTTGGGCTGGACATTTTCTAACATGTGAGGGTTTAAGGAAATCCTTTAAGGTTTTGGTTTGCATACTATATAAATCCAAGTGACAACCAGAGACTTTGTCCGTCGAGAAAAAGAGCCTGAGAGAATCTAGGAGGAACATAAGAGAGCCAAAGGCAGTGCGGGCCTTTGGGGTACCCTTGAGGCATCCCATGAATGGCCATACGCATATATGGGTTAGGTATGTGTGTGTGTTCATGGAGATGCAGTTTCTAGTGTAAGAAAACATGTGTGGTATTTTAACATCACATGTTATTAATATTAATAAATATCCTGACTTGGTAGTATTCCAAGATATAGTCAGTATGACAAACTACGTAAACTAATATTGTGTGTTTTCTTGTTTATTGCTTTCACATGGACTCGTGTATTCATGTTGTTTCTTCCCATGTGCTTAACTGTCTTGCTGCAATGACTTCCAATTTTTGTGAAATTTGGTTTTGTTAACTGTTATGTATTTTGGAGACTAGCTATATCAGTGTTCTTAAGCACCTTTTAAAACAATGATTATTCTACAAGGCTATGTCTTGGTATGTTGATCACTTAACTAGTAAATTTTTACAGATAAAAGAAAAAGTCTAGTCCATACTAGACTAGTTTTACTCAATCCCAAATTCAAAGAATAAGAGAGAGTAGTGCATCGAAATACTTAGAGGTCCCTAAGATTTTGGGTAAATCCTTTTAATTCCCGATAACTTTTATAAAATCCAAAAAAATCCTTAAATTTCATATAATCTTATTTTCGTCCTTGACATCTTCAGATTTAACGCAACATAACTTCAGTAAATTCATCTTAGGCCCGAGTTTCTAAAATTACCCACAGTTGGTCTGAATATTTCATATTTCACCATTCAGCTCGGTCTTCCTCTAAGCACTCGAAAACCACATTAAATACAAAAATACTCAAAGATTTTTCAACAATTTAACTCGAGAAAATCCCAACCAATGTGTATAAAACTAATTCATCACTGCACATGATATATTTTGTAAGGCTTATCTCAACATATAGTCTCGTGTACTAATTTGTTGATTGTAAGGTTTATATCCATTATTTAAGTGCGCGTAGATTTTGTTTGCTTTTTTTTTTTTTTTTTTTTGCACTAAACCATCTAATTAGATTTTTACAAAAATACCAAATATACGACAAATCATCTACAAATTTATGTCAAAGACAAAATATTCACATGCCATAATTATTTGGTCGTCTTCATAATTGATTATAACAATTTTACTGAACGATGTAGCGTCTCTTGATAAAAATAGGTTATGCATATGACTTAGGTTTTAAATGTTTTCTTTTGGGATTAGTGATGCCGATATGCATGTGAGGATGACCCAATTAGAGATAAAATTCAAGTGCAAATGTAGTTTATGTTAGAAACTAATTTTGATTCATCAAAATCTGAAAATTGTTCATCTCCCCATGACTCCCTACAATATATATATATATATACATAACTTACAATCTGTAAGTATAAAAACTTAAATAGAGAGACAATTTTTTTTTATAAGGGATTTAGTTCTAATTAAATCTCTTTCACATGATCTCTTATCCGTTAACTCTTACCTAAATTCTTACATAGTCTCTTTTACATCTCTCTCAACCACAAAAGAAAAGAATAATGACAAAACTAACAAGAAAATGAGGTTTTTCAAAGTTTTTAAACATAAATGAAGGAAAATATATATACTCAATAGTTTTTGGAATGAATACATGGTAACATATTAGTAATTTACCCTTTAAAATTAGTCAATACAAGCTAATTTGTGCTAACCAAAAATTAGTGACACACAAAAATGATAGAGGAATTTTTTGTCTCATAACACCTAACCAAATTCCAACTCTAATTTGTTTTTTGATTATAAAAGAAACGTAAATTTGGTGTATTTCCGTTTTTTAACTACTAATCAAATCATAAATTACTCCAACAAATCTATTACAACATCATTAACTTTTATCTATTAGGGGAATCTGTAATACCCCGAAAATTTAAGTATTTTATTTTGAGTTTTTAATTAATTTTGGGTTATAGTTAATTATAACAGTAATGCTATTGGGCCAAGGTAGATAATTAAGTTTGGACAATTAAGAAAATTTATTGGGTTAGTAGTTATAAATTTGAAAGGATATACGTGGGCTTAGACTATTAGTTAAGTTATTAGGGTAAAACCCTTTAAGTATAAAAACTCCTTAAGATGTAAACCTAGGCCAGTAATAAGTTTTATTTTCCCAGAAAAAATGACGAGCTGCGGCGCCGGAAAGAAAAGCAGAGCCGCAAGAGCTCGAAGGATCCATCTGTTTGGCTGGAGGTATAATATTTTATGGTTATGTTTTTCTTTAAAGATAAATGTTGGTAAGGGGTTTAATTGCATAAGATTGTCATGATGCATTAGTGTACACCCTGTAGTGTAGGTTGTACTATACATGTAGTAGCATTTTTGGTCTTCACATTATCTGGGTATTTGAGGTTTGAACTGAATATAGAAAGAGAATTTGATAAGCTAGTTAAGTATTCTTTAGGTTGAATTAAGTTAATCGAATGGTATATATTTATTGTTCGTCTATTTTGACAGTTATATTTTGGCAAACGGAATGACGTATATTTGAGCGTATTCTAGGGAACATTGCAATTATCTAAGGTAAGGGATTACGCTTCGTTTGTCTTTTGAACTTTGTTATTTGCATTGGCCCTCCGTTCCGTTTTAATGAAAAATTGTGTATACCTTTATGGCGGGTATATTTTTGAAAATGAACTCCGTTCTGTAACTCGTACGTCATTTGAACCCTCTTAAATCATGTAACAAAATTATTGGCTACATGAGAATCATCGTTGTGATTGATTTCAAACAAAGACTTGTACCGCATGGTACTTACTTGAAACGATTTTGAAATTTGATTTTAGTTGTACCAAGTGGTACTGTTTTTGAAATAAAATGATATTTGATTTGATTGTACCCATAAGTACCTTTTGAGATTTTGATACGATCATTGATTTAAATGATTTCAGTCACGAGTGAATACGTGATACCTGTCGCGGGTGTATACGCGATGCCTGTCACGGGTGTATACGTGATACCAGTCGCGGGTGTATACGCGATACCTGTCACGGGTGTATACGTGATACCGGTCATGGGTGTATACATGGCAGTATCTTTGTGATACTTTGATTTTGACATTGATTGTTAGTGATAGTTATCCGGATATACCTATTGAATTGGAATTGACGGTTATTGAGTTGGAATTGACGGTTATTGAGTTGGAATTGACGGAATTGCTTAGAATCATCGAATTGGTCTTTGACCAGTATGTGATCAAAACGTACTTTCAAAAATATTCGAACCTACAATTTTGAAGCCATAAGATTTTGATTTATTTGAAAAGAGTTTTCTTTTTTTTATATGTTGATTTGAAACTCCCTTTCGTTTTGATTAAATGATTTTCGAGCTTTCGTTGTGGTCACCCCTCTTAGAAACCGAAGGGGCGTCGTATGATCTTACTGGGCTTTTGTTCGCTCACCCTTTCTTTTCCTCTCCAATTTGATATTGCAGTTGTGGCAGTTGAGCGATGATTGTGGTTCGAGATTTGGCTCGGAGCGGGTATAGATCATATGGAGTTATTAGACAGAGCTTTGTTGAAGTAATTTGTACTATTAATTTGTAATATATTGATTTTTATGGAATATTAAGTTTGTGAAAATTCGGGTCGTTACAGAATCTTTGCTGAGAAAGATGAATTGCTTTCCAACTACCTTTCACGTGCCAAATGAACCCGAAAACAAGAAGAAAGAGAACGAAACTAAGGAAAAGGTTAAAGATTACGCGTCACATGCCTCGTTTTCTCTTGCATGGAGTAGACAACTATTGCATGAAACGCTCTCCTTCTTACAACTCACCACCTTCAACCCTTTCCTTGTTACTATATAAACCCTCCCTTTATTCCTTTCACTTCACCCAAAGCTTCTTCTTCTTCTTCTTCTTCCATACTTGTTCTTCAAGAAGATCTAGAGATTTCCTTCTCAGCGCACGTAGTACTCTTTTTCTTCCCTCACCTCTCTTAATTTCATGAGCAGTGAAATTGTATTGAATTTTGTGCAAGTGTGTGTGGATGTATAATTTTTTTAGAATATGATTCAATAACTTCATACATCTTTTCATTGATGATTTTATCTAACTTAATTTTTCATCTAGGGAAATGAGTCAGATCGCCAATGCGAATCGGGATGTTCTCCCCAGTGTTACAATATTTGAAAAACTCGATCATCGATATGTGAATTCTTTTGATGATTATGGGTTCATGGGTCGAATGCGAATCGTAATAATGCGTGCACTATTTCTCAGTGTAATAATATTATTTCCTTATTTATCAATGGTATTTTTGTCTATGTTCTATTGCAAACTTCATCATATAATTAATGCATATTTACCTACTTATCATGTAATTAGTTGAACCTCAACAATTAATTATCTATTCTTATAAAACATGCAGTTAGGTTCGATGATGGTGCTAACGTACATTGATGGTAGCTTCAAGGACAAGGTTTCGGTAAGTTAAAGATGATTACTCCATATATCAATATACATTTTATCTCTACAAGATACTAATAATAATTTTTAGGTCCTCAAATCGGAACCTACCTTCATGATACGACTCATCCCTTACATGATATCAATATACATTTTTTCCTGGATCATTGACATCACCATACGCTGGAGGGAAGGGCGCCTTGGTCAACCTAACAGAACTCGCTACCCTATGTACATGTGTGTTAATTTGTGTTTAAACTAATCAAAGCAATTGTATTTTCTCCCTTTTAAATCTAATAAATAAATAAATAATCGTTTTATGTAACAGCAAGCGGCGGGATGAATAGATACCAAGCACAGTGCTAGGGTGGCTCAGTGGTGATGTGGTTGAATGAGTCGTGGAATTAACTGTTGTGATAAGCCATGCTTCAAGTTTTTATGTATGCTGTAATAATAAGGTGGTTCTATTATGTTGTTGTAATTTTTTCTATTTTCATTAATTACATTATAATTGTATTAGTTAATTATGTGGACACCGCGATTTTATTAGTTTCTACTAATTTCGCTTGTTTGGGAGCTTACATTTGACAAGGAAAATGTGGTGAAGTGAGCTGGGATACTTAACGTTTTACAAAGATTGAAAGAGAAAAAAGGGGGGCCTAAGTTTTTTTGGTTCCATTCATGAGGACAAATGATGGAAAGAATCATGTGGACTTGGCCCAAAAACTTATCAGAACCAAAATCTACTATGATAACTTTGTTATTCTAGTTTATAGATCTTTTTTGTCAAGTTCAGCGTATTACTTTTTGACACAGTGTACTATGATGAAACCCTAGTTTTAGCCATATATCGCTTTTAGTTGTTTTAATCATTCTACTATATATACTCACTAAATATCACATGACCCGTTAACAACATCTAAGTTGTTTTAATCATTCTACTATATATACTCACTAAATATCACATGACCCGTTAACAACATTTAAATTTAACTTTCGTTAATAATACACAATAAAGACTAACAAGAACAGCACATGAAGACCCTAAAGTACCGTCTTCAACCCATGCTTAAACCCATGACTTGGATATGCCATAACCACATCAGATACGTCGCCAAGCATCACCAATGTTCATCATGCTCGAACAATACCCTTCAGCCCTCTCCTCTAATCAACTAACTTCATCCAGCCACTGAGCATCTTCTCATACTATAGTCGAGTCTGTATAGAGAAAGCCTCTCTTTAGTAATCGCCTTTGTATATATGTTCTACTTCGCTCCTCCATAGCCACCACTCACAGTGAAGTTGAGGAGCATCATCCCAAGATATTTTAGCACCATTTGTTTAGTAAACAAAAGAAACATATGCACACAAAATTGATTAGAGATAGTTCCTAATGCTTTAGAATTGCATATAGCAAGAACTAATTCTAATGGTTCACGTCTCTTCATATTTATGTTTTGTAGGAAATTTGGGGGAGGGGAGGGTCTCCACATCCGCCAGCCAATACTAGCAGCCCTAACACGGAGAAAATAAATCAACATAAAATATATGAAAAAACACCACCATAGATTTGTTAACCGAGTTCTTCAACACATGACTACATTTGTGGGCACTAAGCCAGTATATCACTACAATAATATATAAAAATTGTTACAACTTTGCACATGCAATCACAAAATCTAAGCATGGGTACTCTTCAAGAAAAACCTCTCATATATATTATCTCTCATCTCCAAAAACACACAAAATATGGTCATGGCTGGGTTGTAGGATCATCCCCTCATGGCTCTCCTTGTTCCCCCCTAAAGTACCGTCTTCAATCCATGCTTAAACCCATGACTTGGATATGCCATAACTACATTAGATACGTCGCCAAGCATCACCAATGTTCATCAAGCTCGAACAATACCCTTCAGCCCTCTCCTCTAATCAACTAACTTCGTCCAGCCACTGAGCATCTTCTCAGACTATAGTCGAGTCTGTATAGAGAAAGCCTCTCTCTAGTAATATCATTTGTATATATGTTCTACTTCGCTCCTCCATAGCCACCACTCACAGTGAAGTTGAGGAGCATCATCCCAACATATTTTTAGCACCATTTAGTTGGTAAACAAAAGAAACATATGCACACAAAATTTATTAGAGATAGTTCCTAATGCTTTAGAATTGCATATAGCAATAACTAACTCTAATGGTTCACTTCTCTTCAGATTTATGTTTTGTAGGAAATTTGGGGAGGAGAGGGTCTCCACATCCGCCTAGCCCATACTAGCAGCCCTAACATGGAGAAAATAAATCAATATAAAATATATGAAAAACAACACCATAGATTTGTTAACCGAGTTCGTCAACACATGACTACATATGTGGGCACTAAGCCAGTATATTACTACAATAATATATTAAAATTGTTACAACTTTGCACATGCAATCACAAAATCTAAGCATGGGTACTCTTCAAGAACAACCTCTCATATATATTATCACTCATCTCCAAAAACACACATAACACCGTCATGGCTGAGTTGTAGGATCACCCCCATGGCTCTCCTCCCCCCCCCCCCCCGCCCCTCCTTGAAACTATTTGTGGCTCTCTTTGTGTATCTGTAAGATACCCGCGGGAAAAAACGGAAAGGTTTTTCCCCGAAAAATCAAACACGGCACTTTATGTTCAAGAAACGGAGTCGCCACGTTAATTTATTTTTTAAACCCAAATTTAACGGAAAGGGTTTGAGAAAGTGAGTTCGGAGGTCAGGTTACGTCTTAGGAAGAACTTATCGCGGTTCACATAATCCGCCTCAGAAAACCGAGTCTCCCTAAGTTTGTTGACCAAAACGTGCAAGTGTGTGTGTGTGTTTTAAAATGGGAGAAACTGACTTGTTTTTAGAAGGTGATTTTGGAAATAAAATGTAGGCATGTTAATGCCCTTTTTGTATTGATATTTTAAATAAAAGAGATAAACTATCCGAGTAAAATAAGGTATTCTTAGAGACGGGCTTTTACTTAGCCATGGAAAAGGCTAGCAAAGTTAAAAGGGACAATTTTGGTCATCCTATGCATCAAATCCATGTAAGAATAATCAAGACAAAGGTCAAAGCCATGGTTTGAGCAATCATTGGAGAATAATAGCAATAATACTTTTACTTGGATAGAACCACAACTTAGATGAATAAGGATTGAGACCCTATCATCTAAATAAGGTTAATCTCTACAAGATTTGGAATATATGAGCATTTAATATATATATATACATATATATATATATATATATATATATATATATATATATATATATATATTATGATAATAAATAAACAAATTCAAGATAAATGTGCAAGGCTCTCTTTATATGTGCAAGGGATCACCAAGCCAAAATTAAAGACTTAAATATAAATGACATGAATGTAAATGTCATAAAATGTAAATGGCATAAATATAAATGACATAAGTGTAAATTACATAAATGTAACAAATACTCCTCTCCACTTAGCTCATCATTTTAATACACTATAAAAGTGTAAGATGAAACCATTGGGATCACGGGAGTATTTGGGTCCAATCATATATTTATAAAGACTACATTTATATAAGCATGAAAATAAACAAAACCAATATTCCAACAAGAGCAATATAAAGATGACAATAAAATAAAGATTTAACTTTTAAGCAAGTTTGGGGTAAACCTTCAATAGATTGACCCAAGTTTGCTTCTTTTCTTCTTTACTTAGAGAACTCGGGTTCTAAGGTTTTTTACTTGGATTGATTTGGTGTGTTTTTGATTAAATGAGACTAAAGATAAGAGTGATATTACTTTTTGTAGTCTTTCTCTATTATCTAAAGAAATCACAATCTTTCACAAAGAGATGTATTTAATTTGAGAGAGCAAGAGGGACTACAAATTTTGAGAGTAACTTTGCTAGGGAATTGTTTATCAAATGAGAGAGGATGAGCTCTCTATTTATAGGATGGATTGGGGGCTTGTTTGTAACTTAAAAGTAACATTTTGATCCCTCAACTATTGGCTTTTTATTTGCTTAGGGGTTAAGAAAATGAGATATTTTGATCACAATAATGAGGTGGAAATTGGGTAATTTTTGGTGTACAAAATAGGTTGAAATTGGATCATTTTTGTGCACAAAATGGTGTATTTTCGGATGTTAAAAGGGCTGGGAATTAATATTCTAGAAGGGGGGTGTGTGTTGGCTTATCGGTGATGGAAGGTAGGTGAAGGACCAATGGGAGCAGGGCACATGTGGCTGTGACGTGTGAGGGAGACAAGGATGGGTGACGAACCAATCAGGAGCGAGGGAGTGGCTGGGCTTATCGGGCGCGTGAGACTCACGCGGGGGATAAGGCGGCTCCGTCTGACGAATCGCGAGCAGCCACGTGGCGGGGATGTCGGCTGGCTTCCGGGAGATGGCGTGTGCGCTTTGAGAAAGCGCACATCCAATGTGCGACCATTCCCCCTTTTTGAGCGATTTCTGGAAATTCCCACAAATTCCTTTTGGGCCTTTTAGGAAATAACCCCAAGGTCCTATCTTTCTGAAAATTACCAGAAGTTCCCTCCCTTTCTAAAATAATTCAATTAATTCCTAAAATACCCTTTAAGCATTATAATGACCCAATTAAGTCCCAAATTACCCCTTAACTCTACAATTTGATTATTTGAGAATAGTAATCCGGATCGGGGTACTTACAGTATCCTAGCTCTCTCTTCCAAGCAATCAATATTCTGGAAACTATGTTTATATAGGTGTAGGAGAAACCCTAAATCTATATGTGGAGGAGATTTCGTTGAAATACGAAATAGAATCCTGATTGGATTGGCCTGTTCTGCTGATGTGCACGGTCGTGCACTAGCTATTCAGCCAAGCAGCATTCTTATTGACCATGCACGGTCGTGTCCTTCACTATGCACGGCCGTGCAACACATGTTTAGCCAATTTTCTTTTTCCTTCTCCTCCTTGGTTGCAACTTGATCTCCACCAAAATCCCCAATGATATAGACTACTTTTCTCCTCCGTCTCCACATTTGAGGTTTTGATTTGTAAAAAAGGTTTGAACCAATGATTGGATGGTTGTATACAATATCTTTTTTTCATTCTCTTTTATTTTGTGTGGTTATTTATCGTCGCTTGGACTCATTGATAGCCAATAATATTTGGGAATTGGTTAAATTTCCTGAGGGGAAGAAAATATTGCATAACAAGTGGATTTATAATAAAGGAGGAGACAAACAGAAGCAAGCGTTACAAGGCAAGGTTGATTGTAAAAGGGTTTCATAAAGCAATGTTACAGTTACAATAGTTACTCACTCCATTTGGATTTTGTGCCCTATTATCTCTGAACTTTTGTGTTCATGACATTGCTCTTTTCAGATGTTTAATAATAATAATGATAATGATAATAATAATAATAATAATAATAATAATAATAATAATAACAACAACAACAACAACACAATATCAAACTTTGTTATGTAGCATCGGAAGGAATAAAAGGGATAAAACACTATTCATCCGTTGATTGTCGCAACAATACCGGAATAATAGTATCAAACACTGTTGAATCGCGCACGATTACCGATAATTGGCATCCAAAAGGAATTTAATCAACTTTTAGGAAGAAGAAATAAACTCTCAAGTTTATTCAATAAAAATCTCAATAAATCATCTAATTTTTGGAATTACATTTTGACTCATATTTATAGCACTCCTAAGACTTGTAAATCAAGTCAAATACTACTAAAAACAAACCTAATCTATATGGTAACCTAATAGACTCCTAAAATATCAAAATGAAGCCTAAATCTACTTTAAAACATAAAATTATTACCTAAATACAAATCCAAAAATTACAATTAAATAGCAAATAATTAAAATAAAAACCTAGATTTATCCCTATTATGTTGATCTCCATCATTCTTCCCCGCTTGAAGAAAATCCGTCCTCGAATTTTAAGTATTGTTTTAAATACATCTTGAAATTTTGCTCCATACACTTCAATAACTTTGAACTTCATAGCTTGCGTCACAAAATCCATCCAGTCACTCCATTGCGTTGATACAAAATAATCAATAATTAGCTTTTTAATGATCCACTTACAAGAAGAACGGTCCGTACGCATGTCAAACGTTAACGAATCTTCATAATGATAACTGACTGCTTTGGCTTCAAACTTCCGTATAAACTCATCTTGTGAAGATTTGACTCCATCCATAGTATGTCATTAAATTACAGATTTCACAGTGACACTCATCAAATATAGGAGGTTTTGACCAATCGTTGAAAATGTCGGTAGGTTTTGACACACCACATGAAAATATTGTTGAAAAATATGAACTAACTTTTCGGGATAAGATGTACGTTGATCTACGATCTGTGCGATTCGCTGTTCAAGCGTATCCTCCTCACAACCATAGACCTCTTCCACAGCGGCCTTATTTCCTCCTCGTGCCATTCTTCGTGGAACGAACCGGAGTCTGATACCAAATGATAACCTGAGGCTAGAGATTGTAGACCGAACCGAAAATATAACGATTCAATTCTGAAAAGCGAAAAGCTTTTTCTTTGTAAAATTCAAATAATCAAAACTGTGTTATTTGAAACCCTAAATGAGTTTAAATACTCTAGAGACAAATAATAAAAACCCTAATAATACTTAATAAACAAAGACATAAATATCCCTACTTAAGTTGTTCTCAAACTCATTTTAACGAAAAGCATAATCCCAGAAGTTTCCAAGCACGATCCTGTACTAAGATCTGGCACGCCCGTGCAAATCAGTACACAAAGTACTCCCAGATCTGTCTTTAATCGCACGGTCGTATACTGGAACATCGCACGGTCGTGCGTGCTGCGCCGAGCTGTTGCTGGGACTGCTGATCTGCATCACTTTGCAATAACACACATCAAAATTGAGAATTTTGACCAATCAATGAGAAGATTGGCATTACTGATTTCAAAGAAAGGTCATAAGATCTCAATTGATGCAATTGAAAGCAAGAAAACACGATAATACAGTAACTATGTTGAGTGTACACAACATCATTTGAAAATAGTCCCTGTTATCTATTGATATAAAAAACTAGGGAAAGTGGAGACCAAAAGGGACGAATCAAAATTTTAAGAAGAGACTTTGACCAATAAGTCCTTCAGCCAAATAAATACTACCAATAAGGACTGATATTTACAAAACCCCCCAATATGTCCTTGAATTTTAACATGACCAGATTGCCCCCCTCCCTCACACGCACGCATCTTCCAGCGCTCATCACGTTTTCTCTCCCTCTCTTCATCCTACTTTTTCTCTCTCTTCATCCTACTTTTTCTCTCTCTTCATTTTTTCCTTTTAAAATGTAATATCTCAAAATCTTGAAATTGGAAAAATAATCCGAGACCACCATTTTAATCGTTTCGTCGAATCGAATCAAACAAGTACACTCAACACATAATTCAAATTTTAGAAAAAAAAACTCATTTTTCACTAGTAAAAATTTGAAAAAAATCATTTTTCATTTCTCAATTAATTTCACAATTTTATTAAATAAAATTTCATTTTTCACTTGTAAAATCATTTTTCAACTGATTTTTCAATTGTGTGATTTCACAGTTGTGTCATTTTTTCATTTTTCATTTTAAAAACTGATAAATTCATCTCTCAATTCTTCACAATCATTATAATAACTGAGACATGCATTTCACAGTTGTTTACCATGAATTTGAATATAATAACTGAGACATTCATTTAACAATTGTTCATAATTGAGTAAAAACTGATAAAATCATCTCTCATTTTTCCCAATTGATGACTCAATTTATCGGTTTAATTATATAATAAATAAAACATTCATTTCTCAGTTATTCACATATGAATTTGAGTACAAGAACTGGTACATTCATTTCTCAGTTATCAATTTTTCTCTATTGTTAATATAATAATAAATGAGATATTCATTTCTCAGTTATTCACACACGAGTTTAATATAAGAACTGGTAAATTTATTTCTCAGTTGTTAGCACATGAGTTGAGTGTAACAACTAAGAAATTCATCGCACGGTTTTTACAAAGGATACTCATTTTCAGAACTTTGTGTTGTCAAATGCTCTTTAAACAATTGTGAAATAAATTTATCTCATTTTTTTCTATTAAAAATGAGTAACTGTTCAATTGTGAAGAATTAATACTCATAACCCCCCCCCCAAAAAAAAAAAAACAACAACAACAACAAATGTGAGGTTGTAATGTTAAATATATAATAGTCTACAATTTTTAAGAAGGTAGTTTCATCCAATTCAAAAGGTTCTACCATATCAAAATCTAAAAAGCCTGGAATACTATGCAAGAAGAACAAATCGGAAAACAAACAAAAGCATGGCATCAAGAAACCAAAATCAGCATCAATAATATCCAGTAACAAAAAAATGCATCGAACCAAAGAACATTTGCGTAATTTATAATACGGAGACGGAGATGGAATCCTAGCAGCAATTGTAATTTTTGCTTGTGATTAGGCCAGCATCATCAACACTCTCAAAGTTCACCATCGATAAGAGACAAATAGATTGTCAGAGGAGACACGCCGCCAACGGAGCCCTTAGAAGAAGGTGACTAGAGTGGAGGCAGAATGGCGGATCTGGACTGAATAAGACACCGGAAAAATAGGGGAATGGAGAGGGAGGGAGGGAGAGAGAGGGGGGTCTCTCTGATACCGAAGTCGGATATGGTCGGAGAAGTTAGATCTTCGACTGGCTGGAGGTGGGGAGGTGAGGGGAGGGGTGCGGTGGCCAGATCGGAGGGGGAGAGCTCGCCGTAGATGAGGGAGGTGCCGGAGGGCTTCACCGGAGGTGGGGGAGGAGGTTGCTGGAGGTTGGAACTCGAGGGGTGAGTGTAGAGAGATAAAGTGATTTATGGGTGTGTGCGCAGACTGTGCATTAAATGAGTGAAGAGGGGAGGGGAGGTGATTTTATTGGGTTGGTGGTATTTTTGTCTTTTAAAAAATGCTAGGGATTTTTTGGTAAAATTGATTTTAACTTAAGGACCCTAAGGTAGAATTTGAAATGTTATGTTTTTATTGGCAAATACCACCTTCTCTCGCTCAGGGACTTATTGGTAAAAATCCATTTTAAGAATTACATTATATGCTTGTTTTCTAGGGCTTGAAATGCTGGTGTTGGTGCCCTAGGCACGTTTGTTAAACGTTGTATATGTTATCATTCTATTCATATTAATGAAGAGATGTTTTGATTATTATTGTTGCTCATGTTTGCTTATAATAATCTTCGTCCCTAGAGATTATGAAGCACTAGCATAAAAGCTAAATGATCATGGGATGATCATGTTAGATTTATGGGTACTTGTTGGAGAACAAGGGACTGGACATGACCCGCTGTATGAAATTTATATCATGGTCTATGTCATATATAAATCTCATAATAGTTATGTCATTTAAATCCTTAGACATGAAGTTATTATAGTCTTCCACTTGATGAACATTATGTTTGACATATTCAAACGCTACCTTTAATCAGGTAGTTATAAAGGGTATGATTGGCATAATCGAATTCAGGTAGGGAAGAATAATAAGCTAAGTTGGATTTGTCCATCTTCGGAGAGATGTCAAGCTTGGGCCCCTCGTAGGAATGATGTTGATTGGATCAATGTCATTTCTATTATCAACATATTCGAGATCGAGAAAGTATTGAACAAATACAAGTTGACTTATTGACCATGACTTGTGTTCAATGACATCGTGGACAAAGGGATTATGACATGTTCTATAAAGGAATGCGAACTTGTATATAGTTACACTATTTAGGTAGGTATGACGGTTTGCTAAAACCTAATCATATCTTATGGATTTATGATTGAACCCATTGCCAACTTAGTGTAATCCTATAGGGTCACACACAAATAGAACAAATCGAAAATGACTTAAATGGAATTTTGGGTCGAATGACCTTTGAGGGATTTTAGGACTTTAGAGGAGAAAACTGGAATCTAGAATAAGGGTGGGTCCGGGCGGACCTTTGGAAGGACCCGGCCGGACCACTTGAAGACCCGAGCGGACCAAGGTTAATACCCGGTCGGACCTTGCTAGGATCCGGCCGGACCCCTATGCATGCCCGGGCGGACCAAGCCAATTCGGCTAGGGTTTTTCCTGTTCCGTTTTCTTGCGGGTTTGGACACATGTTACCTATTTGGAATATGTGTAACAAGTATAAAACTCCCCTCTAGTTGCCCTAATCAGCCCCTAGCTTTGTGAGTGCCTCCAAAGGGTTTGAAGGTTTATTTTCTTGTTCTAAGATCTCTTGGGTGAAGAACAAGAATACACACACACATAATAATTCAATATATTTCTAATAATTGTGAAAGCGTGTTTCACAATTCGGTCTAGCAACCAAGATCAAGAAGCTACTTGATATTCGTTCGAAGGTGTGGATACCAGTAAAGGGTGAAACTTATCACCTCCATAGTTCGTGTTCCTGCTATTGTTCGTGATCAAGATTCAATTCTCCACCAAGAACAAGGATGTTAATCAAAGGCATCAAGGCTTAGTATTCTAGTATTCATTATGCAAGTATTTGACTTAATCATATGAATGTATCTATGTGCTTTGGGTTTCATAAATTTTAAATGTTTAATTCCGCTGCGCATGTTACGAGGAAACCCAACACGAAAGACTCAAAAAAAAAAAAAAAAAAAAAGTTAAAGTGCTCTAATAATAATCTTAATCTTTAAAGTAACCCTTTTTAAATTGGGTTTTTTTTTTTTTTTTTAAATGAATGCATTTCAGCTATTACAAGAGTGCAATTGAAAGTGCATTTGGTGGGGATTGAACCCAAGACCTTTCATATTAAAAAAAAAATAAAATGGATGACACTTGAGCTAAACCTCTTTAACATCTTTAGACTAACCTAACAGAACACTAAATCAACAAAATATAACCTAAATCTTCTTCTAAACATTAAATTATTGCCTATATAATATAAATATTAACATTACAATAACAAATAACTAAAACAAAACTCAAATTAATCTTCACCATTCATCTCTATTACATTGTTGTGAAACCATTAATATGGAAAGAAAAAGACAAGAATCTAAATGTTGTTTTTTAATTCTCGGCCCCGCTTAGACCCCGCCTAGGCGATAGGCATCCATGCGGCGCCGCCTAGCTTTTTTTAGAACCTTGGTTGTAACTAGAAGTTGAGATTATTTGATGTTAACATAACAATTCTATCTATTATTCAGAAAAAAAAAGTCGGTCATGTCAAGTAATAGTACACTCATTTTTAGAATAAAGAAAGTTAGAAGTGGAAAAAAAAAAAAACCAACCTCAAGCATACTAAGGGTAGTTTGTTAAATCTATCAACATCAGGGGTTTTTATTAATAAACTAGCCTATAAATGACAAGCCTTGACCACCTAAGAGAGAAAGATTACAAAAAATGGAAAGTAAGCCATGATAAAATATGATAACAGAAAGAAAGAAAGAAAGGAAGAAAGAAAGAAAGAAAGAAAGAAAGAAAGAAAGAAAGGATGGATTTATATAAGGGAACAAAAAACTTAAGGGAGATACACATTTTTCTTTTTGAATTTAGTGCTTACTAACACACTTTCCATTCTTTCAAAAAAAAAAAAAAAAAACACACTTTCCATTGAATTTATTTCTCATGCCTAGGTAACCAGTTCGAATCTTGATAGAGAGATTTGTGTTAACCTATTTATATATCCAGTTGTAGCCTTCATGACATTATGATTTTATATAAATAAAAAACTCATAATTTTAAAAATTAAAAAGAAAATAAAAAATCATGTAAAACTATAAATAAATTGGACAAATACTTTTAATGAATACTGTCTGTTTAAATGAATTGCTGTTGCATATAATTTAGTAACACGTAAGTCATAAATAGGAATTATGGTGAAAATGAATACTTTTGCAGTTGGAATTAATGAAATTTATTTTATGAGATGGATGAAGTAGATTAGGAAATGCATTAAGACCCTAGCCAAATTCCAACTTTAATTTGTTTTATGATAATGAAGAATCTGTAATTGATATATTTCCTTTTAGTGCAAATAATTAATTAAAAACATAAATTAATCCAACAAATTTAGTAATAAACATCAACTTGTTAACTATTACCAGAATCTTTTGAGAGAAAGATGAATTGAATTCCACCTGTTTTGACGTGCCAACCGAACCACAAATTAAGAAGAAAGAGAACAGAAATAAGGAAAAAGTTAAAAGATTACGCGTCACAAACGCCTTGTTTTCTCTTGCATGGAATGGAGTAGACAACCTTCTTACACCTCACCCCCTTCAATCCTCTTCCTTTTACACTACATAAACCTTCCCTTTCTCAGTCCTTTCACTTCAACAAAGCTTCTTCCTCCTCTTCATAGTTGTAGTTCTTCATTCCTTTCCATTTAATCAAATCTTTTCATCTAAAAAAATGAGTCAAAACACAGTTTCCCGTGCTAACCGAGTAACAAATAATAGACGCAAAGATCCGAAGCAACTAAAACCTTTTGGAGAAGGAACAAGCACTACAAGGGCGGACCCCACCACCGCCAGCACTGAGGAGAGGGGGAATGAACGGTTTTCCGCCTCCGTTGAAGCGGTTGATGGGAACAACATTGCACATGTACAGAGGAATGAATGTCGCATATGCCATGAAGACGACATTGCCGAGAACATGGCTTCTCCTTGTTTGTGCAATGGGAGTTTGAAAGTATATATTTCCTTCTTTTTGTTCTACATTTTCCCAAATTTGGATTTAATTGTTTAATAATTGTGTGGCGACTAATAATAGTCTTTTTTTTTTTAATCGATGGACAGTTTGCGCACAGAGAATGCATCCAGAGGTGGTGCAATGAGAAGAATGACACAATTTGTGAGATATGTCATCAGGTATATTTGGAAAAAAAATGGAGCATATTTTATGCATAAAAGTATTTAATTGGTTGATTTGATAAAATTGATTTTCATTTGGATTCATTTGGCAGCCCTATGATGGCTATATCGTCGCCGATCAAGAAGAACCGGTCAACGAGAATGAGCAGTTAGCGGCGGAGATGAGAATTGCAATCATCCGTACGCTTATTCTTGTTGTAATAATCTTACGCCCTTATTACTTTCATTAACAGTAGTTTGTTTTTAAACGTTTATACTACAATGCTTCATCATATAATACATAATTATGTCGCATAATTAGGTGAACTTGACTAAATAATCATCTAATGTTTTAAATCATGCAGTCTGGTGCCATCATGACGATGAAATATGCTTACGACCAAGTAGAGGTAGAGCACGACGGTCTTGGGAGCATAGCATCGGTAAGTTGAGATAACTATCTTATAATTGACATTTAGCTTTCTGATTAACCAATATCTACATCATACTAACACTAATATTTTTAGGCATTTGCATCGACGCACATCTTCTTGGTACGGCTCATGGCTGTCGTGATGCCAATATATGTTTTATGTTGGATCATTAACCTCGTCATCTGTTGGAGGAGAGACCGTCGAGTTAGTTTACTTTATAATCCCTTATTTCTCGTCTATATATTATCATATATATATATTCCTTTTAAATCTAATAAAATGAATAAACATAATAAATTATTTTATGTAACAGGAACGGCAAGACTAGCTAGGAGGCACAATGCTGCAATGGCTGGTGTTGCAAATTATGGCATGCTTCAATTGTTATCTTCTTGTTTGTGGCAAATATTTGTATGGGATGTGTAAATAATAATGTGGTTTTTATTTTATTTTTGAATGATAGCGATTGATTTTGGTCAAATGTTGGTTATGTTTCTGAATTCCCCATGATAACATTGCTTGATTGGATCATGTCTTGGAATTCTGATCATTAGTCCTCTATTGTTCATCTATGGCGACGGTTTCTTTAACAATGACATTTATGCTTTTGATTGCTAAGACGATTTGTCTTTGCGTCGTGATAAGACACAGCTGAGTTATTTCATCCTAGTATTGCCAAATTCATGCTAAAAATATCATGATTATTGTGATTGGGAAAAAATATAACTCATATTGTCGAAAAACATACGTAACAATTAAAAGAATCACATCAAGAACTATCCGATATGATTTTATTACCATTTTCTTCGAGAGCTTCTTGATCTTCAAATCATAGGTAAAAAAGTGGTGGCTAATGCCAACCAAAATGAGACGTCAGAGATTATATTAAAGATTACTATCATAAAGATGATGGCTTTATTTCAGTTAGAAGCAAAAGGGATAATTCTTTGCTTCCTATTTTTCTTTATTTATGTTTTCAATCATTTTTTAAGTTCTTGAGGTAAGTTTTCAAGTCCCTCCTTATAATTTGATGGCAAGCTATAAATAAACACACACACCCAAGAAAATAAAAACACGTTTAAACGCGTTTTAGTGTAAAACGTGTTTTCCTATGCGGGGTGGCATTTTTGTAAATAAGCGGAACGTTACTTAAAAAACACGATGGCATGTCGGTAAATAACTGAAACTTATAAATCTCAGTATGCACTTTTTAACACTACAAGAAGCAGTTTTCAATACTACAGGAGGCAGTTGTTAACATTAAGGCAGACACTTGTTTTTTAACTTTTAAAAGCTCACCAACCACTTGTTTAGAATGTAAGAGGCATATTTCAACACTACATGAGGCAATTCTCAACACTAGGAAAGGCGGTCTTAACACTACAACGGACAATCATAACACTACCTCTAAAAGTGTCTGTTTGAGTGTATAAAAGTGTCTGTTTGAGTGTATAAAAGTGTCTGCTTGAATATGACAATCATAACAATACCTCTAAAAGTGCATGTTTGAGTGTATAAAAGTGTCTGCTTGAATATTTATAAGTGTAATATTACAACAGACACTTTATAATATTAGAATAGGCACAGGATAATGTTAAATAAGGCAATTGTGAAAAACACGTTTTTCTATAGCTTAGTGTAAAACGCGTTTTTCACAAGAACTACTCCCCAAGTTATCATTTACTTTTCAATCATTTTAATAAAATAACGAGAAATGTGTTAAGAAAATCATGGCACTTGTGATTGGGAAATAATATCTCCTAAAGTAGAAATACGTACATAACCTTAAGGAAAATATACCTAGAAGAATCCCATCAAAACCTAAATTGATTTACTTTCTGAAATCTCCAAGTGCTTCTTGATCTTCCAAAGGGATATATATATATATATATATATGAGTGTGTGGGTCTATATGTGTGTGTGTGTGTGTGTGTGTGTGTGTATGTGTGTGTATATGTATGTATGGATAGATATATGTGTGTCTGTTTATACATAAATATATATATTAGCGACGAGGAAACCGTAGGTAAAAAGTGGTGGCTAATTCCAGCTGTAAGAACATGGCTTGCAACACAAGTCGTTTAGACTTCCATTCATAAAGTTATGATTATAATATTAATTTATAAAGTATAGTTGATAATAAAATGTGTAGAATTCCTGGATATATATTACCTAATTGTGATGGGCAAAAGGGTAATTTATTATCATAAAGCTTGAAAGGGTGTGGTCCCTAAATGAAATGTCACCAAGTCTACTATATAAAGGGCATTCCATCAACCCTTTAGACTACTCCATTTTTCATTAGTACTCTCTCCATAAATCTTCATTAAGTGTTAAAGAAGTAAAAGAGGAAAGACATTCATCATTTAGAAGATCATTCTCCTACATCTTCTTCTTCTTCATTTCTCCCTACTTCATAATGGATTCAACAGGTATTTGTTCTTAACGCTTCCGCTTCATCTCTTCGTCAATCCTATTCTAAAGTGAGTGTGGCATTCAGGGATTAAAATTGTTCCAACAATTGGTATCAGAGCCCCGCTCATTATTTAGTTTGAGTTTGAGTTCTTGTATTAAGAAAAAGCTTTCATGCTTTACTTTGATTCATTTTCTCTGTTGAATCATAAGGTTTTTGATGTCGATTAGGGACTCTAATTCGTTAATAGAGTGCTGATGATCTTCATCTAAAATTAAGAAAAATGGTTTGAAAGTTTTGTTCATTAAAAGGTTCAAGTGAGACTATCCCTTCATAACATGGTTTATGTTTTTTTTTGTGCATACCATGTGGATCTACTCACTTGATTCCATTAATTTTAAAAGGCAAGATTATCCTAAATAACATAGTTTTATGTTTTAAGTACATACCATGCGGATCTACTTGCAATTCATTTGATTTTGAGGAAAATTTAGACAAAAATTCAGAAGTGCAGATTGTTTGGCACGGTCGTGGTCTTTTGTTTGGCACGGCCGTGCGCCTCAATTACCTTGAACCGTTGCGTATGAATAGTGCTGGTCCGGACGGGTGTCTTGTTTGAACCGGTCGGATCGGTTCGTTTGGCACGGTCGTGTCCTTTGTTTGGCACGGCCGTGCTCATTGTACCGTGAGAACATGCTTTGTCTGATAATTTTGGCACGGTCGTGCATCATTTTTTAGCACGGTCGTGCAAAGTGTGCCGCGAGAACATGCATTTCTGTAAATTGTTGCACGGTCGTGCAGCTTTCTATGCTCGACCGTGCAGCTACTGTTCATCAGAATTGAATTTTGCACAATTTTGTTTTCCTCTTGAACAAAACATACATTTTTTCAAACCTTAAAGCCCTGATTAATTATATGCTTAAATAATTTTATTCATTGTTTAAATAATATTATCACCCAAGTGATTAACGTTATTTAAATGCAAAATTATTAAAGTGTTGAATGTTTAAGTTAATATGTGAATGACTTGAATTTTCCAAAGAAGATCTTGACATTTGACTAAACTTAGGCATTCATGTGGTAACAAATAAAATGAACATTAGGATATTTTCTTAGGTACTTATGTCGGCCCAAAGGAAGATTAAGTATTTATTAAAATGTAAGTTCAAATTGCTTGTTACCTAAGGCAATCATTTATGAGTTAACTCGCAATCCAAAGATTAGTTTTGATGTCATGTTGATTGTCTTATTGATGGATTTCGTTGATATAATTAATCATTTTTCATTTGTAGTTTCTTATTCATGTTTTTGTTTTCATTCCTTTTTTGTTCTCAAAACCCAACAGATTTACTTATTGCTTCATCCGTGATTACTGCTATGAGTACTTTATCGATGCTTAATGGAACTAATTTTAAAACTTGGAAAAATAAAATGATTATAATCTTAGGCTATATGGACCTAGAACTCGCATTAAGGGATTCGTTTTCTCTTCTTATTGCTTAAGTGCTGAGAAGTGAAAATAATCTAACCGCGTGAGCCTAATGATAATAAATAATGTTGTCCCGGAGACATTTTGGATAGAGTCTCCGAGGATGTTGATGCTGAAACGTTCCTTGATACCCTTAAAGAAGCTTGTTTTCTTAAGGAATAAGGGTACCGGAAATTTAAGGGAGTACATTTAGAAAGAGATCACCTATCGACAAAACTAAAAGCACTTAAGTCCGGGATATCCAAAGATATTCTTATGCTTTTAGTTTTGATCTTTCTTCCTTCTCAGTTTGGTCACTTTGAGGTGACCTATAATTGTCAAATGATAAGTGAAATATTAATGAATTATTTTCACTTATGATACAAGAGGAAGATAGGTTAAAAGTGATTTAGAACTAAATGTGTTCATTTAGCATCTATCTTTTCTCATGGGACAAGAGAAGAGGGAAAGAAACTGTGGTTGCAAGTAATGAGAAGTCTAAAGGATCATCTAATGATCATAAAGAAATGCTTCTTTTGCAAGGACCTTACTAATATGAAGTTCGATTACCCTAAGTATCACGCTTGGCGTGAAAGGTATATCATTTGGTCTTGTTTGTATTGTATTGAGGCTAATTTGGTTTCAATTCCTACATATACATGGTGATTGGATTTTGGTGCGACCACTCACATAAAGATGTTTAAGTAGGATTGCCTAAATTACCGAAGACCTAAGTAAAGATGAAGAAATTCATCTATATGGAAACTAGGAATCCGGTTGAAGTTATAGGCATAAGGATCCTTTAGGTTATTGTTAAAGTACTAAGTATTATTTGTATTAATACATTCATTGTACCATCATTTGAACGGAATTTAATATATATATCACAATATTGAATAAAGAAGGCTATTTTGTTCATTTTTTGTGACCTTTATTTTAAATTCCAAGGTTGTTGGTACTAGTACTTTGTCAAGTGTTCTTTATTTACTTGACATTATTCAAACAATAAATGTGTCCCTTAATGATGAAATCAAAACTAGAAAGCAAAAGTTATCAAGTAAATTTTATTTCATTAAGACATAGGCATTTGGGTCATATTTCCAAGAGGAAAATTGATAAGCTTATGTTAAAAGAAATCTTAAACAAACTTGATATTTTGGAAAATACTTTTGCATTAAATGCCTTAAAAGAAATTTACAAACATTAAAAGAATAATATTTTCGAGAGCATCAATTGTCTCAAAGAACTAATACATTTTAATTTTGTGGGCCATTCATTATTCCTTCGTGGAAAAGGTCAACAATAGTTATTACGTTCATAGATGATTACTCTCAATATGGATACATTTATTACTTCATAAAAGTTTTAAGTTTTGGACGTTTTTCAAGTCTTATAAGGTCAAAGTTGGAAATCAACTTTGAAGACTATCAAGAACATTAGGGTCATTCATGATGGTGTATACATCTTTGGAATGATTGTTAAAAGGAACAACGTCTAGGTCCTTTTTACTCGCTATTTTGAAAGAGTGTGGGATTATCTCTCTCTACATTGAGCCGGGTACACCTAGCATGAATATTGTAATAGAGACATATTGCAATCCTTAAGGATATGGTAATAAGTATGTTTTATACTTCTCTTACCTCACTCATTATGGGCGATACGCTAAAACCGCAACCTTTATTCTCATTAAAGCTCCCTCTAAGGCTACTAATATAAACCCTTAATAATTTAAGGATGCGTTCCTTATTTATCCTTAAACCATATTCATTTATGGGGTTGTCTAGCATATGGATAGACTTTATAAGTCTACTAAGGGAAAGTTAGACGTAAGATTATTAGTAGTTATTCATGGGGTAAGCCGAGAAAACTAGGGGATATATAAATTTTACAACCCGAAAGTTAGAACGTTTTGAAAAACGAGAAATGCTAGGTTCTTTTAAGGATGTTGAATTTAGTGGGAGAATTTGGAGTAATATTTTGAATTTGAAAAGGAAGAGGAATTCATTTATATGAAATCCATTTATATACCACTTCCCATAGTTCCAATGAGATATCAAGTTTTGAACTTGACATTCAAAAAGAACATACAATTCAAAATAATTATGATTTCCCTATAAATATTGAACAACATGGAAATGTTGATCATAAGAAGGAAATTCAACAACCTCGAAATTAGTAAGAACCGGTGCCCTTATAGAGATCAAATAAAGTAAGAAGGAATGCAATTCCGGATATTCATTAAGTGTATCTTGTCGAAAATAAAGGACACTTAGGTATAGTGGGAGATAATCTATTTATCTTCCATAAAACCATCAATAGTCCTAATTCTCATAAGAAGATTAATGCCATTAATAAAGAGTTACAATCTTTTGAAAGATGACAACGTTTGGGATCTTATTTCATTACATAAGGATGTGAAACCTATAAATGGGTCTCTAAGACCTAAAAGGATTCACAAAGTAATGTTGAAAGATATAAAGCCCATCCAGTTGCTAAAGATTTTAACTCATAAGAAAGGTATTGATTATAAAGAAAGAAACACTTTTCCGGTATCTTCTAAAAGCTTCTTAGGATCATTATGGCACTAATAGCACCTTTGATCTTAAGCTTCATTAAATGGATATTAGAGAAAACTTTTCTTAATGGAGACATTAAGGAAACTATCTATATGGAGAAATTCATTTATGAACTTAAGTAAAACTTCTCATTAATGGTATTTAGAATTTAACCAAGTTATTCTTTCATTTGTTTTGAAATTAATCTTGGTAAATATTAAGTATACCATAAGTTCAGTGGGAGTAAATTTATAATTTTGGTCTTATATGTGGATGATATTTTGCTTGCTAGTAATGATATGAACCTTATTAAGGAAACTAAGAAATTTCTTATTTGAAATGAAAAATCTTGGTAAGGCATCTTTGTATTAAGAATCCAAATTCACCGTGATCGCTCACGAAATGTTTTAGGATTATCACAAAAGGCCATATGCAAATGTATTACAAAAGATTTAGCATGCAAAAATGTAAACCACATGACACCCCTAATTTTAAAGGAGACATTCTTAGTCTCAAACAGTGTCCTAAAGGTAAATTTTAAATCCAAGTATATGGAAAATTCCCTCTTTGCATCAGCAGTAGGAAGCTTAATGTATACGTAAATCTTACATTTAACGTTGGGATGCTTTGTCAATACCAAAGCAATCCGGAAAGAACATTAAGTAGCAGCCAAAAGAATGATAGAAGTATTTACAAAACCACTAAAGAACTACATGCCTATGTTTTGAAGTCGGATCATCTTGAGATCATTAGGTATTCCGACATTAGTTAAATATATGGCTGCATATGTTTTAATGGACTGTAATTTGTCAAAACAAGTGTCGAAAGACCAATTAAGAAATGACTATCAGGTAGCAGTTCTGTACTCTAACAAGAGTTTATGGATTTAGACATTAATTATCTTGTTATAAAGAAAAGAGTACAAAATGAACGAAAGGGATACAACTTATAGAAACAAACTCTATTTAAAGGATCCATTTATGAAAAAGTTATCATCTTCAGTGTTTCACGAGCATGTTGCTCATATGGGTGTAACAACTTTTGATAACATTTAGTATAGTGGGAGTTTGTGTTGTTCTTTCATTAGTTGTTCTATTATTTAAAGTTTTGATCTCATTTGGTTAAGTTGGACTAGTTGGAAGAATATGTATATATTCATTATGATTCCATGCTACACATCTATACTTTTGATCTATGTCATTTAGTTGGATTTGTATACGTGATTATTGTGGGTTTAGTTGCGAATCAATTACAACGACTGCCCCTTTAGTCCTATACTTGTATGGCTAATGGACGAGATTGTTATAAATGACAATAAAGTGCGCACATAAGGGTTGTCATTTGTGTTATGTTCATAATTTAAAGGAAGTACTTTGTTTTGCAACCCAAGTGGGAGATTGTAAGAACATGGCTTGCAACACAAGTCGTTTAGACTTCCATTCATAAAGTTATGATTATAATATTAATTTATAAAGTATAGTTGATAATAAAATGTGTAGAATTCCTGGATATATATTACCTAATTGTGATGGGCAAAAGGGTAATTTATTATCATAAAGCTTGAAAGGGTGTGGTCCCTAAATGAAATGTCACCAAGTCTACTATATAAAGGGCATTCCATCAACCCTTTAGACTACTCCATTTTTCATTAGTACTCTCTCCATAAATCTTCATTAAGTGTTAAAGAAGTAAAAGAGGAAAGACATTCATCATTTAGAAGATCATTCTCCTACATCTTCTTCTTCTTCATTTCTCCCTACTTCATAATGGATTCAACAGGTATTTGTTCTTAACGCTTCCGCTTCATCTCTTCCTCAATCCTATTCTAAAGTGAGTGTGGCATTCAGGGATTAAAATTGTTCCAACACCAGCAAAATGAGTGGTTGGCATAAATTCCTTACGCTGTCACCTATCATCAATTGTCGTCATCTCAACTGTCAAATACTATGTCTTCACAAAATTAGCGTCATTGTTTGTTCTAACGTGAGTTCATCCTTAGAGCGATCATGAGGCTCTAAAACATCTAGCGCACCAAGACTCCCTCTTCTCTCATCATGCCAAATGGTCTCCTTTCCTGCAACAATTCGCACATTTGTCGTATAACAATATCTGGTTCATCCAATTGTGTCGTGGATGCCCATTTGTGGCAATGTCTATTGTCGTATATATGTGTGGCGGTCGTGGGATTTGATTGCTTTCGTGATCATCCCCAACAGTTCTGTTCGCCCCTATACCGACTATGCCGACTATATGCTTGCTACATCAGTTGGTGATTAGTGCAGAAACCTGGATTTTCTTTAATCTGGTTGAGGTATTTCTTATCTTTCTTTTTTCGTCAATCGACATCTTTAACCCACGTATTTGCTTAAACTTTGGTTTTAACATCTCTTATATTTTTAGCATTTTTAACCCATGTACTTTAAACACGACTCTTTTTTTTTAAAGAAAAAGAAAATCAAAAATAAGTTTTATGTACATGTTGTCCCTTTCAACAAATCTACAACTAGTGATCTTCTCATAGATTGGTTATGACGGGTGTCATTCAAAATTTGTCAATTGATGATATCTCAACTAGTTGGTGTGACAACGGTCGTTCTTGATTTTAAGCACAATAAATTAATATTAGAAGTTTGAAGCCATAAAAGTTAGATATCAATATGAAGATCTTGACAACGATATCATACATTTTCTATTTCGTTAATTATTTATGTAGAATAGATTCAAAGCTTTTACTCCCTCCGTCCCAAAACGCCCAAAACGAATGTCTAAAAAAAAAACTCAAAATTTCTCTTTATCATGAGCAAATCCGAAATTATTTAGATATTCAATTTTGGGACGGGGTAGTATATCATTGTTATATACTCCCTCTGTCCCAGAAAGATAGTGTTATTTTGACTTTTTATAGTCAACAAAAATGAACTTTGACCAACCATTTGGTGACGATCTAATCATTCTAGTGAAATTCTAAAATTTGTAATTGATAAATCATTAAGTGATTTATCAATAACAATTTTTAGGATTTCATTGTGATCATTAAATTGACACCAATGTTTGGTCAAAGTTTATTTTTTGTTGACCCTAAAAAGTCAAAATGGGGTAAAAACCTTAATATAAACTTATCACTTTTCTCTTTCTCTCTGTGTTTGTAATGTTCTGCAACATTCCTCGTTCTTCCTAGGGTAGGAGAAAAAGGTAAGTTCAACCTATTTCGATTTATATCTTTTTATTTACTATTCCGTTTTAAAATCTAATTATATAAAAATGATCAGGGCGTTGAGTAGGTCATTTCTACCCGAACAAAACATATTTTTGCGATACTTTTTCCGGAAATAGGTAAGTAACTAATTCCTCTTTAAATGTTAAAATGGTCATACATGTTATACTTGATACTTGTACTTGTTATTTTTGTGATTTGGATAATATTTGTGATGCTTGTAATTTTGGGACAAAGGGAGTATTTGGTACGTTGGTTTGGTTGGGTTCAAAGTGGTGTTAAAGTTGTTTTGAGACTGATTTTGTAGCCTTAGTAAAGTTATAAGTATTAATGGGTAGTACTTTTGGGACGGTGAAACGAAGGGAGTAAAATTAGCAAAGTTTGGGCCTGTCAAGTTTTTGGGAGACCGCCTAGAAAGGGGTTGGGCGACCGCCCATGCTATCTGAAAGGTTTGGTCTGGGACAGGGTGTTTTGGGCGACCGCCAAGTCTGGTTTTGGGCGACCGCTCATAATTGCTGAAAAGTTGAGTTGTTCCATTTCAAATGATTTAAAGTTCAATCTTGGTCTAGGTCTTAGGTGATATCCTAGAGTACCTAGAGGGTTGTTGTGGAACACTCTAGTGTTTGAAATCGATTCCTTTGTGAACATATGTGTTGTGGAATTTGACTGAATGTTAATTGGATATAGTTGAACATCCTTTGATGTGGTTTGGATTGGTTCATCTTTGTGATGTATTTGGCTTGGTTCCTTACTTTGGAATCATTGTCCTGGTTGTTGTTTAAGCAAGTAATTATTACAGTTCTTTGTTTGAAAGTTCAGCTGGTTTTGTGTATCGAGTGGAGGTGGGAAGGATTATAGTGGCTCACAGTCAAGTTCACTATAAGGCTTTTCCACTGGACCTTTTTTCTAATCGAGTGGAGGTGGAAGGATTATAGTGGCACACAGCCAAGTTCACTATAAGGCTTTTCCACTGGACCTATTTTCCTCACTCCAGATTGGCCTTGGATGGGACGAGTTAGCTCCCTCGAGTGAGCATTTGGGTTATGACTTTGTGTCATATTTCCCCGTTGTTACTTTGGTTCTTATGGTTATGGTTGGTTTTCGGGATCCCGGCTTCAGCTTTTTGATGCTGCTCAGTTGATACCTCTCAGATGGTTATATGTTTGATTCGAGAACCTTGGCTAATGTTCTTTCGCTAAACCTTGACTAAGTATCCTTGTGAGTGTTACATCGTTGTATGTGTGGTATAATGAGTTGGATTTGCCTCTCATGCTATGTGCTATGTGATGCTTATGATATTGTTTGTTATACTTATCATTTTAGCATGAAACGTAGTTGCATTTTAGTAGCTTACTGAGATTCATTCTCACCCTTTATTTGTTTACTGTTTTAGATAAAGGCGAGTCCAGGGGATAGGACACTTTGGCACGGGAGGATGTTAAAGTGGTAAGAGTTGGGGTTTGTTTTGTAAAGGCTACATTACATAGATGTAATACCTTTTGGGTAGAGTTTCCATGACTTCATCATTTTGTAACACCATTATT
The DNA here is from genome assembly GCA_026119855.1 of Campanula takesimana. Classification (NCBI taxonomy): domain Eukaryota; kingdom Viridiplantae; phylum Streptophyta; class Magnoliopsida; order Asterales; family Campanulaceae; genus Campanula; species Campanula takesimana. The sequence goes on along the minus strand of JAOWBW010000316.1, from coordinate 29,609 downwards.
TTGGATAATGTTGGTGTATGTACATTTGTATAAAAGTTTGTAAGCCTTCGGGCTAAGTACTTTCGTTTGTGAAAGAGTTTGTTTGAAAGTTAAATGAAGTCTTTGAACTTCGAGTGTGATTTTGTTAAACTTTATGAAAGTATATTTCGAGAAAAAATTTCTAAAAGTGTTTTATAACGTCTTCCACTCGTGTCCCGAGCGTGGGGCCAAGTAGGACCACGGGTCTGGGGCGCGACACACACTATGGACACGCATGGTACCACGTATCAGATTTTTGGGCTGGACATTTTCTAACATGTGAGGGTTTAAGGAAATCCTTTAAGGTTTTGGTTTGCATACTATATAAATCCAAGTGACAACCAGAGACTTTGTCCGTCGAGAAAAAGAGCCTGAGAGAATCTAGGAGGAACATAAGAGAGCCAAAGGCAGTGCGGGCCTTTGGGGTACCCTTGAGGCATCCCATGAATGGCCATACGCATATATGGGTTAGGTATGTGTGTGTGTGTTCATGGAGATGCAGTTTCTAGTGTAAGAAAACATGTGTGGTATTTTAACATCACATGTTATTAATATTAATAAATATCCTGACTTGGTAGTATTCCAAGATATAGTCCGTCTGACAAACTACGTAAACTAATATTGTGTGTTTTGTTGTTTATTGCTTTCACATGGACTCGTGTATTCATGTTGTTTCTTCCCATGTGCTTAACTGTCTTGCTGCAATGACTTCCAATTTTTGTGAAATTTGGTTTTGTTAACTGTTATGTATTTTGGAGACTAGCTATATCAGTGTCTTAAGCACCTTTTAAAACAATGATTATTCTACAAGGCTATGTCTTGGTATGTTGATCACTTAACTAGTAAATTTTTACAGATAAAAGAAAAAGTCTAGTCCATACTAGACTAGTTTTACTCAATCCCAAATTCAAAGAATAAGAGAGAGTAGTGCATCGAAATACTTAGAGGTCCCTAAGATTTTGGGTAAATCCTTTTAATTCCCGATAACTTTTATAAAATCCAAAAAAATCCTTAAATTTCATATAATCTTATTTTCGTCCTTGACATCTTCAGATTTAACGCAACATAACTTCAGTAAATTCATCTTAGGCCCGAGTTTCTAAAATTACCCACAGTTGGTCTGAATATTTCATATTTCACCATTCAGCTCTGTCTTCCTCTAAGCACTCGAAAACCACATTAAATACAAAAATACTCAAAGATTTTTCAACAATTTAACTCGAGAAAATCCCAATGAATGTGTATAAAACTAATTCATCACTGCACATGATATATTTTGTAAGGCTTATCTCAACATAGAGTCTCGTGTACTAATTTGTTGATTGTAAGGTTTATATCCATTATTTAAGTGCAATGTTAAACGACAAAAGAACAAGTTTGTCGTCTGCAAGAACTAATTACACAGTATATATCAATGATTGGAAGTGCGTTATAGGGCATATACCAGCTCTGCGTCGCGTAGATTTTGTTTGCTTTTTTTTTTTTTTTTTTTTTGCACTAAACCATCTAATTAGATTTTTACAAAAATACCAAATATACGACAAATCATCTACAAATTTATGTCAAAGACATAATATTCACATGCCATAATTATTTTGTCGTCTTCAAAATTGATTATAACAATTTTACTGAACGATGTAGCGTCTCTTGATAAAAATAAGTTATGCATATGACTTAGGTTTTAAATGTTTTCTTTTGGGATTAGTGACACCGATATGCATGTGAGGATGACCCAATTAGAGATAAAATTCAAGTGCAAATGTAGTTTATGTTAGAAACTAATTTTGATTCATCAAAATCTGAAAATTGTTCATCTCCCCATGACTCCCTACAATATATACATATCTTACAATCTGTAAGTATAAAAACATAAATAGAGAGACAATTTTTTTTTTTTATAAGGGATTTAGTTCTAATTAAATCTCTTTCACATGATCTCTTATCCGTTAACTCTTACCGAAATTCTTACATAGTCTCTTTTACATCTCTCTCAACCACAAAAGAAAAGAATAATGACAAAACTAACAAGAAAATGAGGTTTTTCAAAGTTTTTAAACATAAATGAAAGAAAATATATATACTCAATAGTTTTTGGAATGAATACATGGTAACATATTAGTAATTTACCCTTTAAAATTAGTCAATACAAGCTAATTTGTGCTAACCAAAAATTAGTGACACACAAAAATGATAGAAGAAATTTTTGTCTCATAACACCTAACCAAATTCCAACTTTAATTTGTTTTTTGATTATAAAAGAATCGTAAATTTGGTGTATTTCCGTTTTTTAACTACTAATCAAATCATAAATTACTCCAACAAATCTATTACAACATCATTAACTTTTATCTATTAGGGGAATCTTTGCTGAGAAAGATGAATTGCTTTCCAAGTACCTTTCACGTGCCAAATGAACCCGAAAACAAGAAGAAAGAGAACGAAACAAAGGAAAAGGTTAAAGATTGCGCGTCACATGCCTCGTTTTCTCTTGCATGGAGTAGACAACTGTTGCATGAAACGCTCTCCTTCTTACAACTCACCACCTTCAACCCTTTCCTTGTTACTATATAAACCCTCCCTTTATTCCTTTCACTTCACCCAAAGCTTCTTCTTCTTCTTCTTCTTCTTCTTCTTCTTCCATACTTGTTCTTCAAGAAGATCTAGAGATTTCCTTATCGGCACACGTAGTACTCTTTTTCTTCCCTCACCTCTCTTAATTTCATGAGCACTGAAATTGTATTGAATTTTGTGCAAGTGTGTGTGGATGTATAATTTTTTTAGAATATGATTCAATAACTTCATACATCTTTTCATTGATGATTTTATCTAACTTAATTTTTCATCTAGGGAAATGAGTCAGATCGCCAATGCGAATCGGGATGTTCTCCCCAGTGTTACAATATTTGAAAAACTCGATCATCGATATGTGAATTCTTTTGATGATTATGGGTTCATGGGTCGAATGCGAATCGTAATAATGCGTGCACTATTTCTCAGTGTAATAATATTATTTCCTTATTTATCAAGTATTTTTGTCTATGTTCTATTGCAAACTTCATCATATAATTAATGCATATTTACCTACTTATCATGTAATTAGTTGAACCTCAACAATTAATTATCTATTCTTATAAAACATGCAGTTAGGTTCGATGATGGTGCTAACGTACATTGATGGTAGCTTCAAGGACAAGGTTTCGGTAAGTTAAAGATGATTACTCCATATATCAATATACATTTTATCTCTACAAGATACTAATAATAATTTTTAGGTCCTCAAATCGGAACCTACCTTCATGATACGACTCATCCCTTACATGATATCAATATACATTTTTTCCTGGATCATTGACATCACCATACGCTGGAGGGAAGGGCGCCTTGGTCAACCTAACAGAACTCGCTACCCTATGTACATGTGTGTTAATTTGTGTTTAAACTAATCAAAGCAATTGTATTTTCTCCCTTTTAAATCTAATAAATAAATAAATAATCGTTTTATGTAACAGCAAGCGGCGGGATGAATAGATACCAAGCACAGTGCTAGGGTGGCTCAGTGGTGATGTGGTTGAATGAGTCGTGGAATTAACTGTTGTGATAAGCCATGCTTCAAGTTTTTATGTATGCTGTAATAATAAGGTGGTTCTATTATGTTGTTGTAATTTTTTCTATTTTCATTAATTACATTATGATTGTATTAGTTAATTATGTGGACACCGCGATTTTATTAGTTTCTACTAATTTCGCTTGTTTGGGAGCTTACATTTGACAAGGAAAATGTGGTGAAGTGAGCTTGGATACTTAACGTTTTACAAAGATTGAAAGAGAAAAAAGGGGGGCCTAAGTTTTTTTGGTTCCATTCATGAGGACAAATGATGGAAAGAATCATGTGGACTTGGCCCAAAAACTTATCAGAACCAAAATCTACTATGATAACTTTGTTATTCTAGTTTATAGATCTTTTTTGTCAAGTTCAGCGTATTACTTTTTGACACAATGTACTATGATGAAACCCTAGTTTTAGCCATATATCGCATTTAGTTGTTTTAATCATTCTACTATATATACTCACTAAATATCACATGACCCGTTAACAACATCTAAGTTGTTTTAATCATTCTACTATATATACTCACTAAATATCACATGACCCGTTAACAACATCTAAATTTAACTTTCGTTAATAATACACAATAAAGACTAACAAGAACAGCACATGAAGACCCTAAAGTACCGTCTTCAACCCATGCTTAAACCCATGACTTGGATATGCCATAACCACATTAGATACGTCGCCAAGCATCACCAATGTTCATCATGCTCGAACAATACCCTTCAGCCCTCTCCTCTAATCAACTAACTTCATCCAGCCACTGAGCATCTTCTCATACTATAGTCGAGTCTGTATAGAGAAAGCCTCTCTTTAGTAATCGCCTTTGTATATATGTTCTACTTCGCTCCTCCATAGCCACCACTCACAGTGAAGTTGAGGAGCATCATCCCAAGATATTTTAGCACCATTTGTTTAGTAAACAAAAGAAACATATGCACACAAAATTGATTAGAGATAGTTCCTAATGCTTTAGAATTGCATATAGCAAGAACTAATTCTAATGGTTCACGTCTCTTCATACTTATGTTTTGTAGGAAATTTGGGGGAGGGGAGGGTCTCCACATCCGCCAGCCAATACTAGCAGCCCTAACACGGAGAAAATAAATCAACATAAAATATATGAAAAAACACCACCATAGATTTGTTAACCGAGTTCTTCAACACATGACTACATTTGTGGGCACTAAGCCAGTATATCACTACAATAATATATAAAAATTGTTACAACTTTGAACATGCAATCACAAAATCTAAGCATGGGTACTCTTCAAGAAAAACCTCTCATATATATTATCTCTCATCTCCAAAAACACACAAAATACGGTCATGGCTGGGTTGTAGGATCATCCCCTCATGGCTCTCCTTGTTCCCCCCTAAAGTACCGTCTTCAATCCATGCTTAAACCCATGACTTGGATATGCCATAACTACATTAGATACGTCGCCAAGCATCACCAATGTTCATCAAGCTCGAACAATACCCTTCAGCCCTCTCCTCTAATCAACTAACTTCGTCCAGCCACTGAGCATCTTCTCAGACTATAGTCGAGTCTGTATAGAGAAAGCCTCTCTCTAGTAATATCATTTGTATATATGTTCTACTTCGCTCCTCCATAGCCACCACTCACAGTGAAGTTGAGGAGCATCATCCCAACATATTTTTAGCACCATTTGGTTGGTAAACAAAAGAAACATATGCACACAAAATTTATTAGAGATAGTTCCTAATGCTTTAGAATTGCATATAGCAATAACTAACTCTAATGGTTCACTTCTCTTCAGATTTATGTTTTGTAGGAAATTTGGGGAGGAGAGGGTCTCCACATCCGCCTAGCCCATACTAGCAGCCCTAACATGGAGAAAATAAATCAATATAAAATATATGAAAAACAACACCATAGATTTGTTAACCGAGTTCGTCAACACATGACTACATATGTGGGCACTAAGCCAGTATATTACTACAATAATATATTAAAATTGTTACAACTTTGCACATGCAATCACAAAATCTAAGCATGGGTACTCTTCAAGAACAACCTCTCATATATATTATCACTCATCTCCAAAAACACACATAACACCGTCATGGCTGAGTTGTAGGATCACCCCCATGGCTCTCCTCCCCCCCCCCCCCCGCCCCTCCTTGAAACTATTTGTGGCTCTCTTTGTGTATCTGTAAGATACCCGCGGGAAAAAACGGAAAGGTTTTTCCCCGAAAAATCAAACACGGCACTTTATGTTCAAGAAACGGAGTCGCCACGTTAATTTATTTTTTAAACCCAAATTTAACGGAAAGGGTTTGAGAAAGTGAGTTCGGAGGTCAGGTTACGTCTTAGGAAGAACTTATCGCGGTTCACATAATCCGCCTCAGAAAACCGAGTCTCCCTAAGTTTGTTGACCAAAACGTGCAAGTGTGTGTGTGTGTTTTAAAATGGGAGAAACTGACTTGTTTTTAGAAGGTGATTTTGGAAATAAAATGTAGGCATGTTAATGCCCTTTTTGTATTGATATTTTAAATAAAAGAGATAAACTATCCGAGTAAAATAAGGTATTCTTAGAGACAGACTTTTACTTAGCCATGGAAAAGGCTAGCAAAGTTAAAAGGGACAATTTTGGTCATCCTATGCATCAAACCCATGTAAGAATAATCAAGACAAAGGTCAAAGCCATGGTTTGAGCAATCATTGGAGAATAATAGCAATAATACTTTTACTTGGATAGAACCACAACTTAGATGAATAAGGATTGAGACCCTATCATCTAAATAAGGTTAATCTCTACAAGATTTGGAATATATGAGCATTTAATATATATATATATATATATATATATATATATATATTATGATAATAAATAAACAAATTCAAGATAAATGTGCAAGGCTCTCTCTATATGTGCAATGGATCACCAAGCCAAAATTAAAGACTTAAATATAAATGACATGAATGTAAATGTCATAAAATGTAAATGGCATAAATATAAATGACATAAATGTAAATGACATAAATGTAACAAATACTCCTCTCCACTTAGCTCATCATTTTAATACACTATAAAAGTGTAAGATGAAACCATTGGGATCACGGGAGTATTTGGGTCCAATCATATATTTATAAAGACTACATTTATATAAGCATGAAAATAAACAAAACCATTATTCCAACAAGAGCAATATAAAGATGACAATAAAATAAAGATTTAACTTTTAAGCAAGTTTGGGGTAAGCCTTCAATAGATTGACCCAAGTTTGCTTCTTTTCTTCTTTACTTAGAGAACTCGGGTTCTAAGGTTTTTTACTTGGATTGATTTGGTGTGTTTTTGATTAAATGAGACTAAAGATAAGAGTGATATTACTTTTTGTAGTCTTTCTCTATTATCTAAAGAAATCACAATCTTTCACAAAGAGATGTATTTAATTTGAGAGAGCAAGAGGGACTACAAATTTTGAGAGTAACTTTGCTAGGGAATTGTTTATCAAATGAGAGAGGATGAGCTCTCTATTTATAGGATGGATTGGGGGCTTGTTTGTAACTTAAAAGTAACATTTTGATCCCTCAACTATTGGCTTTTTATTTGCTTAGGGGTTAAGAAAATGAGATATTTTGATCACAATAATGAGGTGGAAATTGGGTAATTTTTGGTGTACAAAATGGGTTGAAATTGGATCATTTTTGTGCACAAAATGGTGTATTTTCGGATGTTAAAAGGGCTGGGAATTAATATTCTAGAAGGGGGTGTGTGCTGGCTTGTCGGTGATGGAAGGTAGGTGAAGGACCAATGGGAGCAGGGCACATGTGGCTGTGACGTGTGAGGGAGACAAGGATGGGTGACGAACCAATCAGGAGCGAGGGAGTGGCTGGGCTTATCGGGCGCGTGAGACTCACGCGGGGGATAAGGCGGCTCCGTCTGACGAATCGCGAGCAGCCACGTGGCGGGGATGTCGGCTGGCTTCCGGGAGATGGCGTGTGCGCTTTGAGAAAGCGCACATCCAATGTGCGACCATTCCCCCTTTTTGAGCGATTTCTGGAAATTCCCACAAATTCCTTTTGGGCCTTTTAGGAAATAACCCCAAGGTCCTATCCTTCTGAAAATTACCAGAAGTTCCCTCCCTTTCTAAAATAATTCAATTAATTCCTAAAATACCCTTTAAGCATTATAATGACCCAATTAAGTCCCAAATTACCCCTTAACTCTACAATTTGATTATTTGAGAATAGTAATCCGGATCGGGGTACTTACAGTATCCTAGCTCTCTCTTCCAAGCAATCAATATTCTGGAAACTATGTTTATATAGGTGTAGGAGAAACCCTAAATCTATATGTGGAGGAGATTTCGTTGAAATACGAAATAGAATCCTGATTGGATTGGCCTGTTCTGCTGATGTGCACGGTCGTGCACTAGCTATTCAGCCAAGCAGCATTCTTATTGACCATGCACGGTCGTGTCCTTCACTATGCACGGCCGTGCAACACATGTTTAGCCAATTTTCTTTTTCCTTCTCCTCCTTGGTTGCAACTTGATCTCCACCAAAATCCCCAATGATATAGACTACTTTTCTCCTCCGTCTCCACATTTGAGGTTTTGATTTGTAAAAAAGGTTTGAACCAATGATTGGATGGTTGTATACAATATCTTTTTTTCATTCTCTTTTATTTTGTGTGGTTATTTAATATCGTCGCTTGGACTCATTGATAGCCAATAATATTTGGGAATTGGTTAAATTTCCTGAGGGGAAGAAAATATTGCATAACAAGTGGATTTATAATAAAGGAGGAGACAAACAGAAGCAAGCGTTACAAGGCAAGGTTGATTGTAAAAGGGTTTCATAAAGCAATGTTACAGTTACAATAGTTACTCACTCCATTTGGATTTTGTGCCCTATTATCTCTGAACTTTTGTGTTCATGACATTGCTCTTTTCAGATGTTTAATAATAATAATGATAATGATAATAATAATAATAATAATAATAATAACAACAACAACAACAACAACACAATATCAAACTTTGTTATGTAGCATCGGAAGGAATAAAAGGGATAAAACACTATTCATCCGTTGATTGTCGCAACAATACCGGAATAATAGTATCAAACACTGTTGAATCACGCACGATTACCGATAATTGGCATCCAAAAGGAATTTAATCAACTTTTAGGAAGAAGAAATAAACTCTCAAGTTTATTCAATAAAAATCTCAATAAATCATCTAATTTTTGGAATTACATTTTGACTCATATTTATAGCACTCCTAAGACTTGTAAATCAAGTCAAATACTACTAAAAACAAACCTAATCTATATGGTAACCTAATAGACTCCTAAAATATCAAAATGAAGCCTAAATCTACTTTAAAACATAAAATTATTACCTAAATACAAATCCAAAAATTACAATTAAATAGCAAATAATTAAAATAAAAACCTAGATTTATCCCTATTATGTTGATCTCCATCATTCTTCCCCGCTTGAAGAAAATCCGTCCTCGAATTTTAAGTATTGTTTTAAATACATCTTGAAATTTTGCTCCATACACTTCAATAACTTTGAACTTCATAGCTTGCGTCACAAAATCCATCCAGTCACTCCATTGCGTTGATACAAAATAATCAATAATTAGCTTTTGAATGATCCACTTACAAGAAGAACGGTCCGTACGCATGTCAAACGTTAACGAATCTTCATAATGATAACTGACTGCTTTGGCTTCAAACTTCCGTATAAACTCATCTTGTGAAGATTTGACGCCATCCATAGTATGTCATTAAATTACAGATTTCACAGTGACACTCATCAAATATAGGAGGTTTTGACCAATCGTTGAAAATGTCGGTAGGTTTTGACACACCACATGAAAATATTGTTGAAAAATATGAACTAACTTTTCGGGATAAGATGTACGTTGATCTACGATCTGTGCGATTCGCTGTTCAAGCGTATCCTCCTCACAACCATAGACCTCTTCCACAGCGGCCTTATTTCCTCCTCGTGCCATTCTTCGTGGAACGAACCGGAGTCTGATACCAAATGATAACCTGAGGCTAGAGATTGTAGACCGAACCGAAAATATAACGATTCAATTCTGAAAAGCGAAAAGCTTTTTCTTTGTAAAATTCAAATAATCAAAACTGTGTTATTTGAAACCCTAAATGAGTTTAAATACTCTAGAGACAAATAATAAAAACCCTAATAATACTTAATAAACAAAGACATAAATATCCCTACTTAAGTTGTTCTCAAACTCATTTTAACGAAAAGCATAATCCCAGAAGTTTCCAAGCACGATCATGTACTAAGATCTGGCACGCCCGTGCAAATCAGTACACAAAGTACTCCCAGATCTGTCTTTAATCGCACGGTCGTATACTGGAACATCGCACGGTCGTGCGTGCTGCGCCGAGCTGTTGCTGGGACTGCTGATCTGCATCACTTTGCAATAACACACATCAAAATTGAGAATTTTGACCAATCAATGAGAAGATTGGCATTACTGATTTCAAAGAAAGGTCATAAGATCTCAATTGATGCAATTGAAAGCAAGAAAACACGATAATACAGTAACTATGTTGAGTGTACACAACATCATTTGAAAATAGTCCCTGTTATCTATTGATATAAAAAACTAGGGAAAGTGGAGACCAAAAGGGACGAATCAAAATTTTAAGAAGAGACTTTGACCAATAAGTCCTTCAGCCAAATAAATACTACCAATAAGGACTGATATTTACAAAACCCCCCAATATGTCCTTGAATTTTAACATGACCAGATTGCCCCCCTCCCTCACACGCGCGCATCTTCCAGCGCTCATCACGTGTTCTCTCCCTCTCTTCATCCTACTTTTTCTTTCTCTTCTTTTTTTCCTTTTAAAATTTTAAAATGTAATATCTCAAAATCTTGAAATTGGAAAAATAATCCGAGACCACCATTTTAATCGTTTCGTCGAATCGAATCAAACAAGTACACTCAACACATAATTCAAATTTTAGAAAAAAAAAAACTCATTTTTCATTAGTAAAAATTTGAAAAAAGCATTTTTCATTTCTCAATTAATTTCACAATTTTATTAAATAAAATTTCATTTTTCACTTGTAAAATCATTTTTCAACTGATTTTTCAATTGTGTGATTTCACAGTTGTGTCATTTTTTCATTTTTCATTTTAAAAACTGATAAATTCATCTCTCAATTCTTCACAATCATTATAATAACTGAGACATGCATTTCACAGTTGTTCACCATGAATTTGAATATAATAACTGAGACATTCATTTAACAGTTGTTCATAATTGAGTAAAAACTGATAAAATCATCTCTCATTTTTCCCAATTGATGACTCAATTTATCGGTTTAATTATATAATAAATAAAACATTCATTTCTCAGTTATTCACATATGAATTTGAGTACAAGAACTGGTACATTCATTTCTCAGTTATCAATTTTTCTCTATTGTTAATATAATAATAAATGAGATATTCATTTCTCAGTTATTCACACACGAGTTTAATATAAGAACTGGTAAATTTATTTCTCAGTTGTTAGCACATGAGTTGAGTGTAACAACTAAGAAATTCATCGCACGGTTTTTACAAAGGATACTCATTTTCAGAACTTTGTGTTGTCAAATGCTCTTTAAACAATTGTGAAATAAATTTATCTCATTTTTTTCTATTAAAAATGAGTAATTGTTCAATTGTGAAGAATTAATACTCATAACCTCCCCCCCCCCAAAAAAAAAACAACAACAACAACAAATGTGAGGTTGTAATGTTAAATATATAATAGTCTACAATTTTTAAGAAGGTAGTTTCATCCAATTCAAAAGGTTCTACCATATCAAAATCTAAAAAGCCTGGAATACTATGCAAGAAGAACAAATCGGAAAACAAACAAAAGCATGGCATCAAGAAACCAAAATCAGCATCAATAATATCCAGTAACAAAAAAATGCATCGAACCAAAGAACATTTGCGTAATTTATAATACGGAGACGGAGATGGAATCCTAGCAGCAATTGTAATTTTTGCTTGTGATTAGGCCAGCATCATCAACACTCTCAAAGTTCACCGTCGATAAGAGACAAATAGATTGTCAGAGGAGACACGCCGCCAACGGAGCCCTTAGAAGAAGGTGACTAGAGTGGAGGCAGAATGGCGGATCTGGACTGAATAAGACACCGGAAAAATAGGGGAATGGAGAGGGAGGGAGGGAGAGAGAGGGGGGTCTCTCTCATACCGAAGTCGGATATGGTCGGAGAAGTTAGATCTTCGACTGGCTGGAGGTGGGGAGGTGAGGGGAGGGGTGCGGTGGCCAGATCGGAGGGGGAGAGCTCGCCGGAGATGAGGGAGGTGCCGGAGGGCTTAGCCGGAGGTGGGGGAGGAGGTTGCTGGAGGTTTGAACTCGAGGGGTGAGTGTAGAGAGATAAAGTGATTTATGGGTGTGTGCGCAGACTGTGCGTTAAATGAGTGAAGAGGGGAGGGGAGGTGATTTTATTGGGTTGGTGGTATTTTTGTCTTTTAAAAAATGCTAGGGATTTTTTGGTAAAATTGATTTTAACTTAAGGACCCTAAGGTAGAATTTGAAATGTTATGTTTTTATTGGCAAATACCACCTTCTCTCGCTCAGGGACTTATTGGTAAAAATCCATTTTAAGAATTACATTATATGCTTGTTTTCTAGGGCTTGAAATGCTGGTGTTGGTGCCCTAGGCACGTTTGTTAAACGTTGTGTATGTTATCATTCTATTCATATTAATGAAGAGATGTTTTGATTATTATTGTTGCTCATGTTTGCTTATAATAATCTTCGTCCCTAGAGATTATGAAGCACTAGCATAAAAGCTAAATGATCATGGGATGATCATGTTAGATTTATGGGTACTTGTTGGAGAACAAGGGACTGGACATGACCCGCTGTATGAAATTTATATCATGGTCTATGTCATATATAAATCTCATAATAGTTATGTCATTTAAATCCTTAGACATGAAGTTATTATAGTCTTCCACTTGATGAACATTATGTTTGACATATTCAAACGCTACCTTTAATCAGGTAGTTATAAAGGGTATGATTGGCATAATCGAATTCAGGTAGGGAGGAATAATAAGCTAAGTTGGATTTGTCCATCTTCGGAGAGATGTCAAGCTTGGGCCCCTCGTAGGAATGATGTTGATTGGATCAATGTCATTTGTATTATCAACATATTCGAGATCGATAAAGTATTGAACAAATACAAGTTGACTTATTGACCATGACTTGTGTTCAATGACATCGTGGACAAAGGGATTATGACATGTTCTATAAAGGAATGCGAACTTATATATAGTTACACTATTTAGGTAGGTATGATGGTTTGCTAGAACCTAATCATATCTTATGGATTTATGATTGAACCCATTGCCAACTTAGTGTAATCCTATAGGGTCACACACAAATAGAACAAATCGAAAATGACTTAAATGGAATTTTGGGTCGAATGACCTTTGAGGGATTTTAGGACTTTAGAGGAGAAAACTGGAATCTAGAATAAGGGTGGGTCCGGGCGGACCTTTGGAAGGACCCGGCCAGACCACTTGAAGACCCGAGCGGACCAAGGTTAATACCCGGTCGGACCTTGCTAGGATCCGGCCGGACCCCTATGCATGCCCGGGCGGACCAAGCCAATTCGGCTAGGGTTTTTCCTGTTCCGTTTTCTTGCGGGTTTGAACACATGTTACCTATTTGGAATAGGTGTAACAAGTATAAAACTCCCCTCTAGTTGCCCTAATCAGCCCCTAGCTTTGTGAGTGCCTCCAAAGGGTTTGAAGGTTTATTTTCTTGTTCTAAGATCTCTTGGGTGAAGAACAAGAATACACACACACATAATAATTCAATATATTTCTAATAATTGTGAAAGCGTGTTTCACAATTCGGTCTAGCAACCAAGATCAAGAAGCTACTTGATATTCGTTCGAAGGTGTGGATACCGGTAAAGGGTGAAACTTATCACCTCCATAGTTCGTGTTCCTGCTATTGTTCGTGATCAAGATTCAATTCTCCACCAAGAACAAGGATGTTAATCAAAGGCATAAAGGCTTAGTATTCTAGTATTCATTATGCAAGTATTTGACTTAATCATATGAATGTATCTATGTGCTTTGGGTTTCATAAATTTTAAATGTTTAATTCCGCTGCGCATGTTACGAGGAAACCCAACACGAAAGACTCAAAAAAAAAAAAAAAAAAAAAAAAGTTAAAGTGCTCTAATAATAATCTTAATCTTTAAAGTAACCCTTTTTAAATTGGGTTTTTTTTTTTTTTTTATAAATGAATGCATTTCAGCTATTACAAGAGTGCAATTGAAAGTGCATTTGGTGGGGATTGAACCCAAGACCTTTCATATTAAAAAAAAAAAAAATGGATGACACTTGAGCTAAACCTCTTTAACATCTTTAGACTAACCAAACAGAACACTAAATCAACAAAATATAACCTAAATCTTCTTCTAAACATGAAATTATTGCCTATATAATATAAATATTAACATTACAATAACAAATAACTAAAACAAAACTCAAATTAATCTTCACCATTCATCTCTATTACATTGTTGTGAAACCATTAATATGGAAAGAAAAAGACAAGAATCTAAATGTTGTTTTTTAATTCTCGGCCCCGCCTAGACCCCGCCTAGGCGATAGGCGTCCATGCGGCGCCGCCTAGCTTTTTTTAGAACCTTGGTTGTAACTAGAAGTTGAGATCATTTGATGTTAACATAACAATTCTATCTATTATTCAGGAAAAAAAAAGTCGGTCATGTCAAGTAATAGTACACTCATTTTTAGAATAAAGAAAGTTAGAAGTGGAAAAAAAAAAACCAACCTCAAGCATACTAAGGGTAGTTTGTTAAATCTATCAACATCAGGGGTTTGTATTAATAAACTAGCCTATAAATGACAAGCCTTGACCACCTAAGAGAGAAAGATTACAAAAAATGGAAAGTAAGCCATGATAAAATATGATAACAGAAAGAAAGAAAGGAAGAAAGAAAGAAAGAAAGGATGGATTTATATAAGGGGACAAAAAACTTAAGGGAGATACACATTTTTCTTTTGGAATTTAGTGCTTACTAACACACTTTCCATTCTTTCAAAAAAAAAAAAAAAAAACACACTTTCCATTGAATTTATTTCTCATGCCTAGGTAACCAGTTCGAATCTTGATAGAGAGATTTGTGTTAACCTATTTATATATCCAGTTGTAGCCTTCATGACATTATGATTTTATATAAATAAAAAACTCATAATTTTAAAAATTAAAAAGAAAATAAAAAATCATGTAAAACTATAAATAAATTGGACAAATACTTTTAATGAATACTGTCTGTTTAAATGAATTGCTGTTGCATATAATTTAGTAACACGTAAGTCATAACTAGGAATTATGGTGAAAATGAATACTTTTGCAGTTGGAATTAATGAAATTTATTTTATGAGATGGATGAAGTAGATTAGGAAATGCATTAAGACCCTAGCCAAATTCCAACTTTAATTTGTTTTATGATAATGAAGAATCTGTAATTGATATATTTCCTTTTAGTGCAAATAATTAATTAAAAACATAAATTAATCCAACAAATTTAGTAATAAACATCAACTTGTTAACTATTACCAGAATCTTTTGAGAGAAAGATGAATTGAATTCCACCTGTTTTGACGTGCCAACCGAACCACAAATTAAGAAGAAAGAGAACAGAAATAAGGAAAAAGTTAAAAGATTACGCGTCACAAACGCCTTGTTTTCTCTTGCATGGAATGGAGTAGACAACTGTTGCATACACCCCTTCCTTCTTACACCTCACCCCCTTCAATCCTCTTCCTTTTACACTACATAAACCTTCCCTTTCTCAGTCCTTTCACTTCAACAAAGCTTCTTCCTCCTCTTCATAGTTGTAGTTCTTCATTCCTTTCCATTTAATCAAATCTTTTCATCTAAAAAAATGAGTCAAAACACAGTTTCCCGTGCTAACCGAGTAACAAATAATAGACGCAAAGATCCGAAGCAACTAAAACCTTTTGGAGAAGGAACAAGCACTACAAGGGCGGACCCCACCACCGCCAGCACTGAGGAGAGGGGGAATGAACGGTTTTCCGCCTCCGTTGAAGCGGTTGATGGGAACAACATTGCACATGTACAGAGGAATGAATGTCGCATATGCCATGAAGACGACATTGCCGAGAACATGGATTCTCCTTGTTTGTGCAATGGGAGTTTGAAAGTATAGATTTCCTTCTTTTTGTTCTACATTTTCCCAAATTTGGATTTAATTGTTTAATAATTGTGTGGCGACTAATAATAGTCTTTTTTTTTTTTTAATCGATGGACAGTTTGCGCACAGAGAATGCATCCAGAGGTGGTGCAATGAGAAGAATGACACAATTTGTGAGATATGTCATCAGGTATATTTGGAAAAAAAATGGAGCATATTTTATGCATAAAAGTATTTAATTGGTTGATTTGATAAAATTGATTTTCATTTGGATTCATTTGGCAGCCCTATGATGGCTATATCGTCGCCGATCAAGAAGAACCGGTCAACGAGAATGAGCAGTTAGCGGCGGAGATGAGAATTGCAATCATCCGTACGCTTATTCTTGTTGTAATAATCTTACGCCCTTATTACTTTCATTAACAGTAGTTTGTTTTTAAACGTTTATACTACAATGCTTCATCATATAATACATAATTATGTCGCATAATTAGGTGAACTTGACTAAATAATCATCTAATGTTTTAAATCATGCAGTCTGGTGCCATCATGACGATGAAATATGCTTACGACCAAGTAGAGGTAGAGCACGACGGTCTTGGGAGCATAGCATCGGTAAGTTGAGATAACTATCTTATAATTGACATTTAGCTTTCTGATTAACCAATATCTACATCATACTAACACTAATATTTTTAGGCATTTGCATCGACGCACATCTTCTTGGTACGGCTCATGGCTGTCGTGATGCCAATATATGTTTTATGTTGGATCATTAACCTCGTCATCTGTTGGAGGAGAGACCGTCGAGTTAGTTTACTTTATAATCCCTTATTTCTCGTCTATATATTATCATATATATATATATTCCTTTTAAATCTAATAAAATGAATAAACATAATAAATTATTTTATGTAACAGGAACGGCAAGACTAGCTAGGAGGCACAATGCTGCAATGGCTGGTGTTGCAAATTATGGCATGCTTCAATTGTTATCTTCTTGTTTGTGGCAAATATTTGTGTGGGATGTGTAAATAATAATGTGGTTTTTATTTTATTTTTGAATGATAGCGATTGATTTTGGTCAAATGTTGGTTATGTTTCTGAATTCCCCATGATAACATTGCTTGATTGGATCATGTCTTGGAATTCTGATCATTAGTCCTCTATTGTTCATCTATGGCGACGGTTTCTTTAACAATGACATTTATGCTTTTGATTGCTAAGACGATTTGTCTTTGCGTCGTGATAAGACACAGCTGAGTTATTTCATCCTAGTATTGCCAAATTCATGCTAAAAATATCATGATTATTGTGATTGGGAAAAAATATAACTCATATTGTCGAAAAACATACGTAACAATTAAAAGAATCACATCAAGAACTATCCGATATGATTTTATTACCATTTTCTTCGAGAGCTTCTTGATCTTCAAATCATAGGTAAAAAAGTGGTGGCTAATGCCAACCAAAATGAGACGTCAGAGATTATATTAAAGATTACTATCATAAAGATGATGGCTTTATTTCAGTTAGAAGCAAAAGGGATAATTCTTTGCTTCCTATTTTTCTTTATTTATGTTTTCAATCATTTTTTAAGTTCTTGAGGTAAGTTTTCAAGTCCCTCCTTATAATTTGATGGCAAGCTATAAATAAACACACACACCCAAGAAAATAAAAACACGTTTAAACGCGTTTTAGTGTAAAACGTGTTTTCCTATGCGGGGTGGCATTTTTGTAAATAAGCGGAACGTTACTTAAAAAACACGATGGCATGTCGGTAAATAACTGAAACTTATAAATCTCAGTATGCACTTTTTAACACTACAAGAAGCAGTTTTCAATACTACAGGAGGCAGTTGTTAACATTAAGGCAGACACTTGTTTTTTAACTTTTAATAGCTCACCAACCACTTGTTTAGAATGTAAGAGGCATATTTCAACACTACATGAGGCAATTCTCAACACTAGGAAAGGCGGTCTTAACACTACAACGGACAATCATAACACTACCTCTAAAAGTGTCTGCTTGAGTGTATAAAAGTGTCTGTTTGAGTGTATAAAAGTGTCTGCTTGAATATGACAATCATAACAATACCTCTAAAAGTGCATGTTTGAGTGTATAAAAGTGTCTGCTTGAATATTTATAAGTGTAATATTACAACAGACACTTTATAATATTAGAATAGGCACAGGATAATGTTAAATAAGGCAATTGTAAAAAACACGTTTTTCTATAGCTTAGTGTAAAACGCGTTTTTCACAAGAACTACTCCCCAAGTTATCATTTACTTTTCAATCATTTTAATAAAATAACGAGAAATGTGTTAAGAAAATCATGGCACTTGTGATTGGGAAATAATATCTCCTAAAGTAGAAATACGTACATAACCTTAAGGAAAATATACCTAGAAGAATCCCATCAAAACCTAAATTGATTTACTTTCTGAAATCTCCAAGTGCTTCTTGATCTTCCAAAGGGATATATATATATATATGAGTGTGTGGGTCTATATGTGTGTGTGTGTGTGTGTGTATGTATGTGTGTGTATATGTATGTATGGATAGATAGATATATGTGTGTCTGTTTATACATAAATATATATATTAGCGACGAGGAAACCGTAGGTAAAAAGTGGTGGCTAATTCCAGCAAAATGAGTGGTTGGCATAAATTCCTTACGCTGTCACCTATCATCAATTGTCGTCATCTCAACTGTCAAATACTATGTCTTCACAAAATTAGCGTCATTGTTTGTTCTAACGTGAGTTCATCCTTAGAGCGATCATGAGGCTCTAAAACATCTAGCGCACCAAGACTCCCTCTTCTCTCATCATGCCAAATGGTCTCCTTTCCTGCAACAATTCGCACATTTGTCGTTTAACAATATCTGGTTCATCCAATTGTGTCGTGGATGCCCATTTGTGGCAATGTCTATTGTCGTATATATGTGTGGCGGTCGTGGGATTTGATTGCTTTCGTGATCATCCCCAACAGTTCTGTTCGCCCCTATACCGACTATGCCGACTATATGCTTGCTACATCAGTTGGTGATTAGTGCAGAAACCTGGATTTTCTTTAATCTGGTTGAGGTATTTCTTATCTTTCTTTTTTCGTCAATCGACATCTTTAACCCACGTATTTGCTTAAACTTTGGTTTTAACATCTCTTATATTTTTAGCATTTTTAACCCATGTACTTTAAACACGACTCTTTTTTTTTAAAGAAAAAGAAAATCAAAAATAAGTTTTATGTACATGTTGTCCCTTTCAACAAAATCTACAACTAGTGATCTTCTCATAGATTGGTTATGACGGGTGTCATTCAAAATTTGTCAATTGATGATATCTCAACTAGTTGGTGTGACAACGGTCGTTCTTGATTTTAAGCACAATAAATTAATATTAGAAGTTTGAAGCCATAAAAGTTAGATATCAATATGAAGATCTTGACAACGATATCATACATTTTCTATTTCGTTAATTATTTATAAATTAATTATCGATTATTTTGTAGCAACTCAATGAATCGGTTGGATGGATATTGTAATGAAGGATATAAAGTTTAAAGTCACTAATGGTTATAAAAGAAGATTTCAACTATTAATGTTTAATCTCATTGGGAGGATCGATCGTTTAAAAAATTTATGATGCGATGCTCAATATTCGACTACAAACTTCTCCAAATTTAAAGACGAATATCTCGAAACCAAAAAGAATGAAGGAGACTATACGGATCAACTAAGAGTTAAACTTAAGGTACTTTTAATTTATTTTTTTTGTATTTTTTTTTTTTTTTTGACAAGCTACATATCATTCATTCAATACAATTGTCATCGTCTTACAAACCCCTATTGAGTCTATTATAAATCTATTACCTAGTCTAGTACAAATTCTCATGATTGGAACCTATAACAGTGAATGATATCTGTCTGGCCATAAATCGTAGTATCTTTATAGTTGCTTAGAAGTAGATTAGCTCTTTATTTTTTATATGGGTAAATATAAAGTCCCAAAAAACTCTCACAAAACTTGGCTCACAAAATAATGCGT
The DNA here is from genome assembly GCA_026119855.1 of Campanula takesimana. Classification (NCBI taxonomy): domain Eukaryota; kingdom Viridiplantae; phylum Streptophyta; class Magnoliopsida; order Asterales; family Campanulaceae; genus Campanula; species Campanula takesimana. Next base: position 9,675 of record JAOWBW010000316.1, on the reverse strand, counting down.
CAAGATTTGTTTTGTGCTTTTAATTAGGAGTATTTGAGTTGTTTCCGTGTCTTAGGGCCTAAAAAGGGGTAATAACAATTCCAAATATGGATTGTTGATTAATAATATTTTGAGTATCGAGTGTTGTTCTTAGAGTAAGGGCTTCCCTTGAAGGGGAGGTCCTGGGTTCCATTCTCCCTTGGGAGAAATTATGGAGAACCCATAGTTCCTTAACCCCATAGGGGTTGGCTGTGCAGATACCGATGATCATTCAGATGGCGCGACGTCTATGGCAAGAGGACTACCAGATGACGCAATGAAGTCTATGGCAAGCAAACTACCAGATGGCGCAAGACGTCTATGAAAGATTGCAACATCAACTTGTAGAAGCAAAGTATCATTCGCTGTAATAGGTTTGACAATGGTGAAACTCCATAGGAACTTGTAATAGGCAGGCTATAGATTGGCAGGGGTTTTAGATAAGACTGTAATAGATTCCATATGAATTTGTAAACGATGGCAATTGCCTTGAAATGAATGATATAGTTCAGTTGTTCAAAAAAAAATTTGTTTATCATCTCTTCCGAGTATTCTTACAATCAACGGATTCTGAGATCTTTTAGTTTACCGCTTACGCTTGATGCATCAGTCTCCAAGTAATCCCACCACTGGCGAAGCCAAGGCTAACCCAAGGGGGTCGGTCGACCCCCTTGAATTTTGGAACGTGTCAATTTTAGTACTTTCAAAATTTTGAAAATTGACATTTTACTACTAAAATGATGAATTTACTCATCTTGACCCCCTTATTTTTGAGAAAAAACTGCACTAAATTATTATTTTGACTCCCTTGTATACTAAATTTGTAAACCTCAACTATAATACTTATTCCACAAACAATTTTGACCCCCTTTCCGAAAAATCATGGCTTCGCCACTGAATCCCACCCAATATTCCAAGTTGACTTTGTCAGCAAGCACCCCTCTTTGACTCGAGCTTGAATTAATTTGGATTGCTCTTTATTGTTCAGTCACAGTATTATTCTTCATATAAAATCATAGAACTGGTGATGAACCCGTTTGGACTGGGATAGGTTGGTTGGTCTCTGATTCTAAAAATAGTTTGATCAACTCTATTATCAATCAACATCAACAATTTAGGACCATAATACAAAAAAAAAAAAAAATATATGATTTGAGCAACTGATGAAGATGATGTAAGAATGAAAAGTTCAGTTTAACCACACAAGGCATTTGCTACATAACTGCAACCTTAAATCATGGGATAAAGAGGATGACTTAATTGGATATAGCTCTAAAAGCACATATGTAGAATAGATTCAAAGCTTTTACTCCCTCCGTCCCAAAACGCCCAAAACGAATGTCTAAAAAAAACTCAAAATTTCTCTTTATCATGAGCAAATCCGAAATTATTTAGATATTCAATTTTGGGACGGGGTAGTATATCATTGTTATATACTCCCTCTGTCCCAGAAAGATAGTCTTATTTTGACTTTTTATAGTCAACAAAAATGAACTTTGACCAACCATTTGGTGACGATCTAATCATTCTAGTGAAATTCTAAAATTTGTAATTGATAAATCATTAAGTGATTTATCAATAACAATTTTTAGGATTTCATTGTGATCATTAAATTGACACCAATGTTTGGTCAAAGTTTATTTTTTGTTGACCATAAAAAGTCAAAATGGGGTAAAAACCTTAATATAAACTTATCACTTTTCTCTTTCTCTCTGTGTTTGTAATGTTCTGCAACATTCCTCGTTCTTCCTAGGGTAGGAGAAAAAGGTAAGTTCAACCTATTTCGATTTATATCTTTTTATTTACTATTCCGTTTTAAAATCTAATTATATAAAAATGATCAGGGCGTTGAGTAGGTCATTTCTACCCGAACAAAACATATTTTTGCGATACTTTTTCCGGAAATTGGTAAGTAACTAATTCCTCTTTAAATGTTAAAATGGTCATACATGTTATACTTGATACTTGTACTTGTTATTTTTGTGATTTGGATAATATTTGTGATGCTTGTAATTTTGGGACAAAGGGAGTATTTGGTACGTTGGTTTGGTTGGGTTCAAAGTGGTGTTAAAGTTGTTTTGAGACTGATTTTGTAGCCTTAGTAAAGTTATAAGTGTTAATGGGTAGTACTTTTGGGACGGTGAAACGAAGGGAGTAAAATTAGCAAAGTTTGGGCCTGTCAAGTTTTTGGGAGACCGCCTAGAAAGGGGTTGGGCGACCGCCCATGCTATCTGAAAGGTTTGGTCTGGGACAGGGTGTTTTGGGCGACCGCCAAGTCTGGTTTTGGGCGACCGCTCATAATTGCTGAAAAGTTGAGTTGTTCCATTTCAAATGATTTAAAGTTCAATCTTGGTCTAGGTCTTAGGTGATATCCTAGAGTACCTAGAGGGTTGTTGTGGAACACTCTAGTGTTTGAAATCGATTCCTTTGTGAACATATGTGTTGTGGAATTTGACTGAATGTTAATTGGATATAGTTGAACATCCTTTGATGTGGTTTGGATTGGTTCATCTTTGTGATGTATTTGGCTTGGTTCCTTACTTTGGAATCATTGTCCTGGTTGTTGTTTAAGCAAGTAATTATTACAGTTCTTTGTTTGAAAGTTCAGCTGGTTTTGTGTATCGAGTGGAGGTGGGAAGGATTATAGTGGCTCACAGTCAAGTTCACTATAAGGCTTTTCCACTGGACCTTTTTTCTAATCGAGTGGAGGTGGAAGGATTATAGTGGCACACAGCCAAGTTCACTATAAGGCTTTTCCACTGGACCTATTTTCCTCACTCCAGATTGGCCTTGGATGGGACGAGTTAGCTCCCTCGAGTGAGCATTTGGGTTATGACTTTGTGTCATATTTCCCCGTTGTTACTTTGGTTCTTATGGTTATGGTTGGTTTTCGGGATCCCGGCTTCAGCTTTTTGATGCTGCTCAGTTGATACCTCTCAGATGGTTATATGTTTGATTCGAGAACCTTGGCTAATGTTCTTTCGCTAAACCTTGACTAAGTATCCTTGTGAGTGTTACATCGTTGTATGTGTGGTATAATGAGTTGGATTTGCCTCTCATGCTATGTGCTATGTGATGCTTATGATATTGTTTGTTATACTTATCATTTTAGCATGAAACGTAGTTGCATTTTAGTAGCTTACTGAGATTCATTCTCACCCTTTATTTGTTTACTGTTTTAGATAAAGGCGAGTCCAGGGGATAGGACACTTTGGCACGGGAGGATGTTAAAGTGGTAAGAGTTGGGGTTTGTTTTGTAAAGGCTACATTACATAGATGTAATACCTTTTGGGTAGAGTTTCCATGACTTCATCATTTTGTAACACCATTATTTTGGATAATGTTGGTGTATGTACATTTGTATAAAAGTTTGTAAGCCTTCGGGCTAAGTACTTTCGTTTGTGAAAGAGTTTGTTTGAAAGTTAAATGAAGTCTTTGAACTTCGAGTGTGATTTTGTTAAACTTTATGAAAGTATATTTCGAGAAAAAATTTCTAAAAGTGTTTTATAACGTCTTCCACTCGTGTCCCGAGCGTGGGGCCAAGTAGGACCACGGGTCTGGGGCGCGACACACACTATGGACACGCATGGTACCACGTATCAGATTTTTGGGCTGGACATTTTCTAACATGTGAGGGTTTAAGGAAATCCTTTAAGGTTTTGGTTTGCATACTATATAAATCCAAGTGACAACCAGAGACTTTGTCCGTCGAGAAAAAGAGCCTGAGAGAATCTAGGAGGAACATAAGAGAGCCAAAGGCAGTGCGGGCCTTTGGGGTACCCTTGAGGCATCCCATGAATGGCCATACGCATATATGGGTTAGGTATGTGTGTGTGTGTTCATGGAGATGCAGTTTCTAGTGTAAGAAAACATGTGTGGTATTTTAACATCACATGTTATTAATATTAATAAATATCCTGACTTGGTAGTATTCCAGGATATAGTCCGTCTGACAAACTACGTAAACTAATATTGTGTGTTTTGTTGTTTATTGCTTTCACATGGACTCGTGTATTCATGTTGTTTCTTCCCATGTGCTTAACTGTCTTGCTGCAATGACTTCCAATTTTTGTGAAATTTGGTTTTGTTAACTGTTATGTATTTTGGAGACTAGCTATATCAGTGTCTTAAGCACCTTTTAAAACAATGATTATTCTACAAGGCTATGTCTTGGTATGTTGATCACTTAACTAGTAAATTTTTACAGATAAAAGAAAAAGTCTAGTCCATACTAGACTAGTTTTACTCAATCCCAAATTCAAAGAATAAGAGAGAGTAGTGCATCGAAATACTTAGAGGTCCCTAAGATTTTGGGTAAATCCTTTTAATTCCCGATAACTTTTATAAAATCAAAAAAATCCTTAAATTTCATATAATCTTATTTTCGTCCTTGACATCTTCAGATTTAACGCAACATAACTTCAGTAAATTCATCTTAGGCCCGAGTTTCTAAAATTACCCACAGTTGGTCTGAATATTTCATATTTCACCATTCAGCTCTGTCTTCCTCTAAGCACTCGAAAACCACATTAAATACAAAAATACTCAAAGATTTTTCAACAATTTAACTCGAGAAAATCCCAACGAATGTGTATAAAACTAATTCATCACTGCACATGATATATTTTGTAAGGCTTATCTCAACATAGAGTCTCGTGTACTAATTTGTTGATTGTAAGGTTTATATCCATTATTTAAGTGCAATGTTAAACGACAAAAGAACAAGTTTGTCGTCTGCAAGAACTAATTACACAGTATATATCAATGATTGGAAGTGCGTTATAGGGCATATACCAGCTCTGCGTCGCGTAGATTTTGTTTGCTTTTTTTTTTTTTTTTTTTTTGCACTAAACCATCTAATTAGATTTTTACAAAAATACCAAATATACGACAAATCATCTACAAATTTATGTCAAAGACATAATATTCACATGCCATAATTATTTTGTCGTCTTCAAAATTGATTATAACAATTTTACTGAACGATGTAGCGTCTCTTGATAAAAATAAGTTATGCATATGACTTAGGTTTTAAATGTTTTCTTTTGGGATTAGTGACACCGATATGCATGTGAGGATGACCCAATTAGAGATAAAATTCAAGTGCAAATGTAGTTTATGTTAGAAACTAATTTTGATTCATCAAAATCTGAAAATTGTTCATCTCCCCATGACTCCCTACAATATATACATATCTTACAATCTGTAAGTATAAAAACATAAATAGAGAGACAATTTTTTTTTTTTTATAAGGGATTTAGTTCTAATTAAATCTCTTTCACATGATCTCTTATCCGTTAACTCTTACCGAAATTCTTACATAGTCTCTTTTACATCTCTCTCAACCACAAAAGAAAAGAATAATGACAAAACTAACAAGAAAATGAGGTTTTTCAAAGTTTTTAAACATAAATGAAGGAAAATATATATACTCAATAGTTTTTGGAATGAATACATGGTAACATATTAGTAATTTACCCTTTAAAATTAGTCAATACAAGCTAATTTGTGCTAACCAAAAATTAGTGACACACAAAAATGATAGAGGAAATTTTTGTCTCATAACACCTAACCAAATTCCAACTTTAATTTGTTTTTTTGATTATAAAAGAATCGTAAATTTGGTGTATTTCCGTTTTTTAACTACTAATCAAATCATAAATTACTCCAACAAATCTATTACAACATCATTAACTTTTATCTATTAGGGGAATCTTTGCTGAGAAAGATGAATTGCTTTCCAAGTACCTTTCACGTGCCAAATGAACCGAAAACAAGAAGAAAGAGAACGAAACAAAGGAAAAGGTTAAAGATTGCGCGTCACATGCCTCGTTTTCTCTTGCATGGAGTAGACAACTGTTGCATGAAACGCTCTCCTTCTTACAACTCACCACCTTCAACCCTTTCCTTGTTACTATATAAACCCTCCCTTTATTCCTTTCACTTCACCCAAAGCTTCTTCTTCTTCTTCTTCTTCTTCTTCTTCCATACTTGTTCTTCAAGAAGATCTAGAGATTTCCTTATCGGCACACGTAGTACTCTTTTTCTTCCCTCACCTCTCTTAATTTCATGAGCACTGAAATTGTATTGAATTTTGTGCAAGTGTGTGTGGATGTATAATTTTTTTAGAATATGATTCAATAACTTCATACATCTTTTCATTGATGATTTTATCTAACTTAATTTTTCATCTAGGGAAATGAGTCAGATCGCCAATGCGAATCGGGATGTTCTCCCCAGTGTTACAATATTTGAAAAACTCGATCATCGATATGTGAATTCTTTTGATGATTATGGGTTCATGGGTCGAATGCGAATCGTAATAATGCGTGCACTATTTCTCAGTGTAATAATATTATTTCCTTATTTATCAAGTATTTTTGTCTATGTTCTATTGCAAACTTCATCATATAATTAATGCATATTTACCTACTTATCATGTAATTAGTTGAACCTCAACAATTAATTATCTATTCTTATAAAACATGCAGTTAGGTTCGATGATGGTGCTAACGTACATTGATGGTAGCTTCAAGGACAAGGTTTCGGTAAGTTAAAGATGATTACTCCATATATCAATATACATTTTATCTCTACAAGATACTAATAATAATTTTTAGGTCCTCAAATCGGAACCTACCTTCATGATACGACTCATCCCTTACATGATATCAATATACATTTTTTCCTGGATCATTGACATCACCATAGCGCTGGAGGGAAGGGCGCCTTGGTCAACCTAACAGAACTCGCTACCCTATGTACATGTGTGTTAATTTGTGTTTAAACTAATCAAAGCAATTGTATTTTCTCCCTTTTAAATCTAATAAATAAATAAATAATCGTTTTATGTAACAGCAAGCGGCGGGATGAATAGATACCAAGCACAGTGCTAGGGTGGCTCAGTGGTGATGTGGTTGAATGAGTCGTGGAATTAACTGTTGTGATAAGCCATGCTTCAAGTTTTTTATGTATGCTGTAATAATAAGGTGGTTCTATTATGTTATTGTAATTTTTTCTATTTTCATTAATTACATTATGATTGTATTAGTTAATTATGTGGACACCGCGATTTTATTAGTTTTCTACTAATTTCGCTTGTTTGGGAGCTTACATTTGACAAGGAAAATGTGGTGAAGTGAGCTTGGATACTTAACGTTTTACAAAGATTGAAAGAGAAAAAAGGGGGCCTAAGTTTTTTGGTTCCATTCATGAGGACAAATGATGGAAAGAATCATGTGGACTTGGCCCAAAAACTTATCAGAACCAAAATCTACTATGATAACTTTGTTATTCTAGTTTATAGATCTTTTTTTGTCAAGTTCAGCGTATTACTTTTTGACACAGTGTACTATGATGAAACCCTAGTTTTAGCCATATATTGCTTTTAGTTGTTTTAATCATTCTACTATATATACTCACTAAATATCACATGACCCGTTAACAACATCTAAGTTGTTTTAATCATTCTACTATATATACTCACTAAATATCACATGACCCGTTAACAACATCTAAATTTAACTTTCGTTAATAATACATAATAAAGACTAACAAGAACAGCACATGAAGACCCTAAAGTACCGTCTTCAACCCATGCTTAAACCCATGACTTGGATATGCCATAACCACATTAGATACGTCGCCAAGCATCACCAATGTTTATCATGCTCGAACAATACCCTTCAGCCCTCTCCTCTAATCAACTAACTTCATCCAGCCACTGAGCATCTTCTCATACTATAGTCGAGTCTGTATAGAGAAAGCCTCTCTCTAGTAATCGCCTTTGTATATATGTTCTACTTCGCTCCTCCATAGCCACCACTCACAGTGAAGTTGAGGAGCATCATCCAAGATATTTTAGCACCATTTGTTTAGTAAACAAAAGAAACATATGCACACAAAATTGATTAGAGATAGTTCCTAATGCTTTAGAATTGCATATAGCAAGAACTAATTCTAATGGTTCACGTCTCTTCATATTTATGTTTTGTAGGAAATTTGGGGGAGGGGAGGGTCTCCGCATCCGCCAGCCAATACTAGCAGCCCTAACACGGAGAAAATAAATCAACATAAAATATATGAAAAAACACCACCATAGATTTGTTAACCGAGTTCTTCAACACATGACTACATTTGTGGGCACTAAGCCAGTATATCACTACAATAATATATAAAAATTGTTACAACTTTGCACATGCAATCACAAAATCTAAGCATGGGTACTCTTCAAGAAAAACCTCTCATATATATTATCTCTCATCTCCAAAACAACAAAATACGGTCATGGCTGGGTTGTAGGATCATCCCCTCATGGCTCTCCTTGTTCCCCCCTAAAGTACCGTCTTCAATCCATGCTTAATCCCATGACTTGGATATGCCATAACTACATTAGATACGTCGCCAAGCATCACCAATGTTCATCAAGCTCGAACAATACCCTTCAGCCCTCTCCTCTAATCAACTAACTTCGTCCAGCCACTGAGCATCTTCTCAGACTATAGTCGGTCTGTATAGAGAAAGCCTCTCTCTAGTAATATCATTTGTATATATGTTCTACTTCGCTCCTCCATAGCCACCACTCACAGTGAAGTTGAGGAGCATCATCCCAACATATTTTTAGCACCATTGTGGTAAACAAAAGAAACATATGCACACAAAATTTATTAGAGATAGTTCCTAATGCTTTAGAATTGCATATAGCAATAACTAACTCTATGGTTCACTTCTCTTCAGATTTATTTTTGTAGGAATTTGGGGAGGAGAGGGTCTCACATCCGCCTAGCCCATACTAGCAGCCCTAACATGGAGAAAATAAATCAATATAAAATATATGAAAAACAACACCATAGATTTGTTAACCGAGTTCGTCAACACATGACTACATATGTGGGCACTAAGCCAGTATATTACTACAATAATATATTAAAATTGTTACAACTTTGCACATGCAATCACAAAATCTAAGCATGGGTACTCTTCAAGAACAACCTCTCATATATATTATCACTCATCTCCAAAAACACATAACACCGTCATGGCTGAGTTGTAGGATCACCCCCATGGCTCTCCTCCCCCCCCCCCCCGCCCCTCCTTGAAACTATTTGTGGCTCTCTTTGTGTATCTGTAAGATACCCCTCGGGAAAAAACGGAAAGGTTTTCCCCGAAAAATCAAACACGACACTTTATGTTCAAGAAACGGAGTCGCCACGTTAATTTATTTTTTAAACCCAAATTTAACGGAAAGGGTTTGAGAAAGTGAGTTCGGAGGTCAGGTTACGTCTTAGGAAGAACTTATCGCGGTTCACATAATCCGCCTCAGAAAACCGAGTCTCCCTAAGTTTGTTGACCAAAACGTGCAAGTGTGTGTTTGTGTGGTTTTAAAATGGGAGAAACTGACTGTTTTTAGAAGGTGATTTTGGAAATAAAATGTAGGCATGTTAATGCCCTTTTTGTATTGATATTTTAATAAAAGAGATAAACTATCCGAGTAAAATAAGGTATTCTTAGAGACGGACTTTTACTTAGCCATGGAAAAGGCTAGCAAAGTTAAAAGGGACAATTTTGGTCATCCTATGCATCAAACCCTGTAAGAATAATCAAGACAAAGGTCAAAGCCATGGTTTGAGCAATCATTGGAGAATAATAGCAATAATA
>JAOWBW010003159.1:0-39171 GCA_026119855.1 Campanula takesimana | reverse complement strand
CAGCAATATTTCGGGTAAAGAAAACAGAACTTCATGAAACCCGAAATCGACAAGAAAGGTGAGGCATTCTTACCAAACCCGAAGTCACGAAGTGAGAAATATGGGTATGAGGCCGGAAAGTAAGCAAGCTCGGGTCCATAGCTTCAACCCCAATTTCGGGCTCCTCGCCCTGTGGCATCTCAAACGGAGGTGACTGCTGACGATCCGACATCGTTTCTTTGACGGAAATGATCCTAGGGCAGCAAGAAAATGTTTTGGGGTGATTTCTTTACGAAAATGGGGCTGGAATTTGGAGGGTTCTTCAAATTTTTGAAAATGGCCGAAAACAGCGAACAGCCTGTTTAAATATGCTGAACTTATGCGCCAGGCGCGCGCCTCCCTACATACTCATCTGAGGCGCGCGCGTCCCATAACGAGTCCCGGACGCGCGCTCTTCCCATCATCAGGCAGGTTCAGAAGCAGTCTCCCATGCAAAAATCCATGCATCGTATCAAAGGGTTCCCCACGGATTCCGAACTCCCTAAGTTCTGTCACGGGTGCCACACCCCCCTCAAGAGTCAATCTCAACATTTCATCCCCAGCAGGAACATTTTTCTGGTCACGGTCAACTATGCCGTACCCCGCAATTCAAAAGTCAAGTGTGACTCCAAACGGCACGAGACTTCAAAGCAATATTTCATCAAACGGATTCACTAACGGATTCGTCAACAAGGGTTCACCAACGGACTCATCCAAGGGATTCACTAACGGATTCATCAAACGGATTCACTAACGGATTCATCAACAAGGGTTCACCAACGGACTCATCCAAGGGATTCACTAACGGATTCATCAAACGGATTCACCAACGGATTCTTCAACAAGGGTTCACCAACGGACTCATCCAAGGGATTCACTAACGGATTCACCAACGGATTCGTCAACAAGGGTTCACCAACGGACTCATCCAGGGATTCATTAACGGATTCATCAAACGGATTTACCAACGGATTCGTCAACAAGGGTTCACCAACGGACTCATCCAAGGGATTCACTAACGGATTCATCAAACGGATTCACCAACGATTCGTCAACAAGGTTCACCAACGACTCATCCAAGGGATTCACTAACGGATTCATCAAACGGATTCACCAACGGATTCGTCAACAAGGGTTCACCAACGGACTCATCCAAGGGATTCACTAACGGATTCATCAAACGGATTCACCAACGGATTCGTCAACAAGGGTTCACCAACGGACTCATCCAAGGGATCCACTAACGGATTCATCAAACGGATTCACCAACGGATTCGTCAACAAGGGTTCACCAACGGACTCATCCAAGGGATTCACTAACGGATTCATCAAAGGTTCACTAACGGCCTCATTCAAAACATTCAGCCGGCAGGTTCACCTAACGGATCATGCCACCCCCTCTATCAACAAAGCCGCTCACACAGGACCGCACCACTATCTCTCGCAATTTCAAATTCCTGCTTTCATCGAGTCTTTGCCTTTTCTTGGTGATGTCCTCGGCGGGTGTTTTTAACTTTCGTCGACGCGTTTTGCTTTGCAATCCACATCGTCGAGGGGCTCTGTAGACACCCCGCCTTGGACCGCTCACCCCGATTGCACATTTGATTTTGTGTTTCTCCCCATTTTAAGTGTTTCTCGTTAGTTTCTGTCACTTCCGTTAAGTTCCTGACTGACTTCGTTAAGTCCAGGGACTAAACTGAATGACAGGGCTGACTTTCTAGTCCATTCTGTCAAAATTGCCTTCTCTGAGTCGCGCGCCTCCGACAGGAGGAGAGGCAGGCGCGCGCCCTCCCCCCCCCCCCCCCCAAAGCAGGAAGCGCGCGCCTCTGGACGTCAGTTACAGATTTCTGGCCAGGATTCCCTCCCTTGCTTAATTTACAAGATTTTGCCCAGGAAGGATTTCTTGGTGACTGAGTTTTGGCACCAAAAACACCCCTCTTTCACCTATAAAAACCTCTCTTTACCTCCATTTTCAAGGATCGAAGACTTAGACCGAAAATTGAACTTACAAAAAAACTATACCAAAATCACTTTCTAAAGGTTCTCCAAGGATTTCATCAAGAAATATTTGAAGGTCTTCAAATTGTAGGTAAAAGTCCATCTTTTCCTTCCTTTTCTACTTCATCTCCTCTCTCTTTTTACTTTAATCAAATGTGCAATCACCCAAATCATTTTGGGACATGACTCTAATGATCACCTCATCTCATGAGGTTGGTTAAGGAGTCATCTCCTACATTCCAAATCCTATTTTAAACCCCCCCTTTTCATGACTTAAAGAAGAAGAAGAAGAACATTTTCATTCATGTAGATTTTGATCAAGCAAGACCAACTTTAGTTGGGCGAGATGGGTGTTTCGGTACTTCCCATCTCGTAATCTAACCCCCGAACCTCAAAACAAAGAATCTCTGTTTTCGTAATCAAACTTAGGCTACAATCTATAGGTTTTTCTTATGTTCCTCAAAACATAGGTGGCGACTCTAAAAAACAAGTTAGACATCCTAGGATAATTCACCGCTCCAGCCTAAAGCCGTGGTTCCCCGGGGTATCTACACACACAAAAAAAAAAAAAAAAGAGAAGAATGGTCTTCGTTTGTTTGAACTACGGAGACCTAAGCCTCTACACTGGAGGAACGTAGGCAACCTTCGGGTGCGGTCTAAAATATAAACAAATATCCAAATCATTTCAAATTAACGAGATGCAGTTTTTATTCATTCACTAAATTATTTTGATCATTACAATGGAAATGTTGAGCTATTAAAAGACTTAAAACACTAAATCCTAAACAAGTGGTCTATTTTAATTGCAATCTCGAGGTACAAATGAAAATCTAATCTTTCTTAGACTTGGGAACCCATTGCTTCTTGACGTGGCCTTTAGCCTTCTTGAATGGGGGCGAAACATTCTTGAGACCACCAAGACGAGAGAAGACACTAGGATGGGACGGAGCTTCATCAACGGATTTCCCTTTACCTTTGTCAAGCGGAACCTTAGCGGGAACAACCATGGGACGCTTCCACACATGAGAAGAATTTCCCTTACCCTTCTTCTTCTTAGGCAAATAACGGGGCCTATAATCCCTCACATGGACCACCGGCTTCACGGAATCAACGACAACAATACCCTCACTTGGCCTTCCCAAACGGTCAAAGACGCTAGGACGCGCCTTCACAATTGGGGCAATGGGGACGGACTTATCGCCTTCGGGGACGGAAACTTTGACTTCAAAAGTGAAGGTCATCGGGGCCATCTCTACAAGAATTTTGAGGTATAGAGGAAGGGAAAAGATGCAGAATATTGCTGAGTGACCATTCTGGTCGAAAATGGTTTAAATTTATAGCTGTTGGAGTGCTTTGCTCAGAAAAGAAAGGGGCTGGAATTCAGCAAGCCAGAAGCGCGCGCCTCCGACAAGCAATTCAAGACGCGCGCGCCTCCCATTCCCAAGACCAGGTGCGCGCGCCTTTGACAGCAGACAGAAACAAAAATAGCCTTTGTCAGTTTAGAACAGAACCCAGGCGTTCCAACACCTTCAACCTGCAGAAAAGATCAATCCCAACAACAAAAGAAGCTCGAACGACAACAGCAAACACACTTTGGGCACACATTTATTTGTAAAGAGTCGACACTTAGGACCGAGTCTAGATAGATAACTAAAAAAGCGTAGTAAATAGCTAGGATTGTAAATACGTGCTAAATGTTTATTACAGGTAAATAAAAGTGTTTTCAAGTCTCTCATCCTCCCAAAAGACTACTCAGAATCATCATCATCGGCAGCACCGTGCCCACCCCCACTGCCACTCTCAGTCTCCTCGTCATCATCATCATCATCAGCAGATTCTTCCTCCTCAGATGTCTCCACCACAACATCATGCCAGGTCCTCTTTGCAGCTCTCCCTGATGAACTAGCACCACCCCTACTCTGGCTACCTCCTCGCTCAGTGACTGCCTCGCCGAAGAGACAGCCTCATCAATATCTAGTGCAACGTCCCTACAGCCTCATCCCATGCCTCGAGCACCTCGGGCAGCTCCTCTCGCGATACCAAAGACAGCACCAGCAGCATCTCTAGTCATAGCAGCAATGTACCTGCACAGCCCTAGCACCCTCTCCTCCAGCTGACAAAGTCTCCTCCTCATCCCTTTGTTCTGTCTGCCCAAGTGCCTATAAGCAGCTATGGGCACCTATTACAACAGAGGACAGAAAAGAAAATTGCATCAATACACGGAACAAAAAGCAAGGCTGAAACTGAGAAGTGCAAAGACAGTCAGAAGAGTATACCATAACAGCCTGAACAGGAGGCTCTCTCTCCGGCGACATGTCCTCAGGAATAATCTCCCTCTGCTCCTTGAAAACCCTAAAGTTCGAATAAGTATAGTACGGAGGAGGCAAAGGTGGATCAAAGCAATATCCAGCGCCGGTGGGATAGAATCGAGCCGAAGTCTGTGGAGCAGCATGTGTCTCCCTCGGATCAGCAAACATGAAGCCCTGCTGGAGGTTATGCTCCCTGAATAACCCATAATCCTGCTCTAGATGAATGAAAGGGGTAGCATCAACCCCCGCAATATAGACTGCCCGGTCTGCATCTGAAAGAGCCCTCCAGTTACGAGGATAGAAGGGAGGAACACCAGGAACCGCTGGCCTAGGAGGGCGGTGGAAGTCCGTCACCTGGCTACCATGCTGCCAGAACACTCTCTCTCCAAGATACATTGCCATGCACTCCACTGACCTCATCAGAAGCCTCGAGCGGGTGGGAATTAGAGTGTGCTCAATAAAAGCATAAATAGCTCTCCACGGGAACAAAGAGGAGGCGACAGCCTCTGGCCTCAAAGCATCCAAGTGATGTCGAGCTGAAAGCAGGCTAATGGGAACAGTGCCAGTCCGCACGTTCCTCTCCCTATACGACCACCTCATACAGTCTGGATACATGGGCTGGCCCTCCCTGTTAATCATAAAGTCCCTCATCTCCAAGACAGCGAAGGCCCATAGCTGCAAAACAGAGGCAAGAGCAGAATTAATGACAGTTCAAAGATACAGTAGAACAATGACAAGAAAGCTGAAAAGAAAAGGGAAAGCGGTATACCTCCCACAACAGGCTGAAGCCCGTGACCGAGCTAGTGGTCGAACGGCTGGTCAGATCCATGCCGTGATAACAAGCAGCTAAGCCCGCTGCGCCCCAGTTATACTGGCCGGCCTGGTCCAAATCTGCTAACAAATCAAGCAGAGCCAAGGAGGCCGAGGATCCCCCACTGGCAAACAGAGTATATGACAGCAGGTACCATATAAAACAACGGGCCACAACATCGACTTGCTCAGCAGTAACACCCAAAGGCTCAGCTGCAAGAATGCTAAAGTAGCGACGAATGCTCCCCCAAGTGACCAGGTAATTCTTCACCGGGAAGCCGCAGTCAACCAAGGCCACAGCTCGTCAGCAGTCCGAAGGGCCCCTCTCAAAACACAAGGGTCCGGCTCCACCGCAAACGGCAGACCAGTCAATGCCGTAAAGTCAGTGGGCGTCATCGTGACCTCTCCCATGGGTAGATGAAAAGTATGGGTGGTGTCCCACCATCTCTCTCTCAGAGCCTGAATAACATCCGGATCATTCTTCAATACCGGCAGACTGGTAATAAAGAGGCTAAAGTGGGTGGCCTGAACTCGAGCCTTGACGTTCCCGGGCAACTTGCTCCAAATAGTAACCGGACCATGAGCTCCGCCTCGAATCTCCGACAGGCGGCTCCACTCCTGAAAAAAAACAAGAAACAACGAAAATTCAACCAGCATAACGGCTAGAAAACGGACAAACCCAAAACAGAAATTTCAACATGCATGCAAGTGTGTGGGCATGAAAATGGGTATCCAAACATGTTTCTTGCAATAAATCAACAACAACAACAACAAACAGCGACGATCAACAAAAGAAGTTGCAGCGAAAAATACGGGTTAAATAGAGCAGCCTCAAAGCGCAAAGAGAATTAAAGATTCTTACCAATCCCGCTGTGACAAAGTGGGAGATATGGGTATGCGGCTGGTATGTGAGCAAACTCGGGTCCATCGCCTTAATTCCAACCTCAGGCTCCTCGCCCTGTGGGATCTCGAACGCAGGAGATTGTTGACGATCCGACATCGCTTCTATGATAGAATTGCTCTTAGAACAACAAGAAAGTATCTTGGGGTGATTTCTCCGCGAAAATTTGGTTCGGAATTTGGAGGGTTCTTTGAAATTTTGAAAACTCGCTGAAAAAGTGATCCGTCTGTTTATATATGCTGAACTTGTGCGCAAGGCGCGCGCCTCCAGACATGCTTTTCAGCCGCGAGCGCTTCCCGTATCAAAGACCAGACACACGCGCCTTCTACTCTCTAACGAGTTCAAACACAACTTCCCACGCGGGAATCAATGTGTCACATCAATGCTCATCTGAGTTTCAGCTCCACCACCACAAGTTTTAAGCTGAATGAACTCCGTAATGTCCTTCTTTAATCCTCAAGGATCAGTTTTGACAATTCATCCCCAGCAGAAAGCACTCCGCAGTCAACTGTGCCCGCACCCCACCAAAAGTAAAAGTCAAGCAGTCAACACCAAAGTACGACTCACGGCAACAACTTGGTCCTGGGTGAGCCACAAAATCACCACCTCCTTATCAAGCAAGATCACTCAAGCAAACGGTCCTCTGGGTCCCGCATTCAAGCAAACGGTCCTCCGGGTCCCGCATTCAAGCAGACGGTCCTCTGGGTCCCGCATTCAAGCAAACGGTCCTCTAGGTCCCGCACTCAAGAAAACGGTCCTCCGGGTCCCGCACTCAAGCAGACGGTCCTCTGGGTCCCGCACTCAAGCAAACGGTCCTCCGGGTCCCACACTCAAGCAAACGGTCCTCTGGGTCCCGCATTCAAGCAGACAGGTCCCGCTTCCAGCAAATGGATCTCGCTACCAGCAGACAAGTCCCGCTTCCAGCAAACGGATCTCGCTACCAGCAAACAGGTCCCGCTTCCAGCAAACGGATCCCGCATTCCAGAAAACAGACCCCCAGGTCCCGCTGTCGACCACGGTGGGCCACTTCACGCCACCGAACCTTTTATGATCAACCAAGCCGCTCACACAGGGAGCACACCTCTATCTCTTGCAAGTTTAAATTCCTGCTTTCATCGAGTCTTTTCCTTTTCTTGGTGATGTCCTAGGCGGATGTCTGTCTTTCGTCGGTGCGTTTGCCTTGCAATCCACGCCGCCGAGGGGCTCTGTAGACACCCCGCCTTGGACCGCTCACCCCGATTGCACACTTGATTTTGTGTTTCTCCCTCTTTTAAGTGTTTTCTGTTAGTTTCTGTTACTTTGGTTAAGTTCTAGACGGGCTCCGTTAAGTCCAGAGACTAAACTGAATAACAGTTCTAACATTCTAGTCCATTCAGTCAAAATTTGCCTTTCAGAGTCGCGCGCCTCCGCCCCTTGAGGCCAGACACGCGCGCCTTCCGCCGCCTAGGTGGGATGCGCGTGCTTCTGGGGTGTGTCAGTTACAGATTCTGCCCAAGAATCTCTCCCTTGCTTATTATACATGATTTTGCCCAAGAAAGATTTCTTGGAGACTCCGTTTGGCTCCAAAACACACACATTTTCAACTATAACTCCCCCCCAATCCATCATTGAAAGGGGACTTTTTGGCACAAAGAACTTTCCCACCTTAGACTTTTCTCTAAACAAAGGTCTAGGCAATTTATAAAAGATATTATCTCCAAGTATTCAACCTCTTCTTCAAGACTTTTTCAAGAGGTTCTCTTTGAAGGATATTATAGGTAAAATGTCTTGACTTCATTCTTTATTTCTTCTTCTTCTTCTAATTCTTCTTCTTCTTCAATCAAATGTACAATCACCCCAAAACCATTTGGGACATGACACCAATGGCCCTTTCATTACATTGAATTGGCTTAGGAGTTATCTCCCTACATTTTAAACTATAAAACCGCTTTTTATCATCATTCAAATAGGAAGAACACACCTACCTTTAAAGTGAATTATGAACAAACAAGACCGACATTGCTCGGGCGAAATGGGTGTTTAAGTACTTCCCATTTCCTAACCTAACCCCCGAACCCCTCATCCCAAAGAATCTCTGTTTTCGTAAATCAAACTTAGGCTCATAAACATTAGGTTTTCTTACGTTCCTAAAAAACATGGGTGGCGACTCTAAAACATCAATTAGACATCCTAGGATAAACTCACCGCTCTAGCCAAGCCGTGGTTCCCCCGGGGTATCTACAATATGATATATGGGTACGGGATGTTATATAGCATATGGTATGGTATATGATGTCTATAGTATCATCGAGTTGGTGGCGCTTATATTGATATCGTGGTAGTGGGATATGATGGTGAGGTGATGGTGGTGATGGTTAGTAATAGGTGTTGTAACGGTGGTGAAAGCAATGATGGAGGCGGTGAAATGGTGATGACAATAGTGGAGGAGTGGTGGTGGTTGATTGGTGGTATGTGGCCCCGGTGGTGGTAATTGGTGGCGTTTGTAATATTAAATATCTAATTATCATCATCACTCCCTCCGTTTCAAATTACATAACGTTTTAGAAGTTAAATTTTATTTCAAAATATTTGACGTTTTACTAAATCTAATACATTTTTTGCTCTTGTTTTCCTATTTCAAAAATTTTATTTCAAAATTTTATTTCAAATTATAAAAAAGTCTAAAACGACATATATTTTGAAATAGAGGGAGTACGTTAGTAATTGATTTTTATCATTTTACTATTACAAATAAGAACAATAATTAATTTAAACATGTCATGTGTCACTTTCATTGGTTACTAAAGATTCACATGGATCACTACAAACACTTCCAACTACTCATCACAATCATTGATTAAAAACTATCAATGGCTCACATTAAAACCCTAGAAACATATCCTTCCCTATCCCTCTCATTTTTCTCATTTAGGCTGCAAAACCTAAAAACACTCCCTCACTCACCCGCTCTCTCTCTATCTCTCTCTCGCTCTTTCTTCATCTCCCGCCGTCCAGCCGTCGCCGACGACCCTCCCTCTGTGGCCCCGCCACCCCTTCCCCTTCCCACTTCTTTCGAATCTAGATCTTCTTTCGAATCTAGATCTTCGCCGCCGCATAGAAAACGCCGCCCAGCCGTGTCGCCGCCGACCCTCCCTCCTTAAAATTCAGGTAAGTCTACTCTCAATCTTTCTCTATCTCTCGCTTCCTTTCTCTTCTCAAGCTCGCTTTCTTTATCTCTCTCTCCCCCTCTCTCTCTTTCTACATGGATCTGTATAATTTTGTCTGTAGCTCTAGTGTGTATGTGTAGATCTGGTGTGTGTGATGTGTGTTCATGTGTGTGTGTGTGTGTGTGTAGATCTGGTGTGTGTGTGATGTGTGCATGTATTTGTGTGTAGATCTGGTGTCTGAGTTCATATTTTATCTGATTTTTGTTATTTTTGAATTTCGATTTGAGTTTTTAACTGTTCTTGTTTTATTGTGGTGGCAGGGATGAGAGTGGAAGGCAGTGGTGGTGTTGATGATATGGTGGCTTATGGTGGCTGGCGGGTTGAAGGTTGGGGCGGTGGTGGTGTTGATGATGGAAACACTGGTGGTCTGTGGTGGCGGGTTGAAAGTGGGGCGATGGTGGTGATTTGGGGGGGGGGGGTTGCGATGGTGGTCGGCTGATGATGGTGGTGTTGTGGGATGGTTGTGGGATTGAGATTTGAGATTTATGAACTTAGAAAGTAGAAACCTTGTTTTGTTTTCTTGAATAGGATTTCAAAAAATCTGAATGGAGTAAAATTAATGGATAATTCCATAAATAACAAGATTTTTTTTTGAATGGAAATAAATAACAAGACTTAAAATTAAATGGATAAAATTAATATTCATTAAATTAAAGGTAATTAATTCTGCCAAAAAAAATAAAATTAAAGGTAATTAATTTAAATAATGAAACAGATTTTTCAGTAAACTAGTTGTATTGTTAGAAGTATTGTAATATATGTGGTTTTTTTTACCTGTTACAAGAGGTTTTTTTTAATTTTAAATTGTTTTTTTTTTAAATACTCAATTTACCCACGAAAAATTCCGTGGGTACTTTTTTTAATATTAAATAAAATTACCCACGGAATATTCCGTGGATAATACTTACGGAAATTTCCGTCAGTAAAGTCCGGCGAGTCCGGCCGGTCACCGGAGAAATGTTTTCCGACGGAATATTTGCCCACGGTTTATTTTGTGTTTCCCACGGAATTTCTGTGGGTAATACTTACGGAAATTTCCGTGGGTATTACCAACAATAATTTACCCACGGAATTCCGACGGACGAATTCCGTTGGTAAACTTTACTTACTGACGGAAATGGTGATTTACCCACGGAATTTTCCGTGGGTAAAACGCGTTTTTCTAGTAGTGTAGAGGGCGTTGATCTCAACTCCTTCATGTTCGTGGTTCATCAATTCGAGGCGTGTTCCTGCGATGATTCAAGAGCACGAACAACAAAGATTCAAGATCTGAAAATTTTAAAGTATCATCACGGTTAGTATTCTAAATTCATCTCCATATTAATTTAATCATCTTGAATGAATCTAGGCTTTTGGATTTGTTCCGCTGCGCATTATAGTGCAAAACACAACATATGTCGGATGTGTGAGAGAGATGGCGAAGTTGGGTGAGTGAGGACGGTGCTGGGATTATATGGATTGGGGTAGGGTTTGTTGATTTAGTAGTGGAGAGGGAGTGGGTAACGCCAGAAGATCAAGAGAGAGAGAGAGAGAGTTGAGTCGCCGGCGTTGCGAGTGAGACGAGAGATTGGTGAGGGTCGACGTATGGGGAAAACAGAGAGAAGGGGGGTTTGGGTTTTTGGTCAAAATCAATTGACTTTCTCCTCCAATTTATATATATTTTTTTTTCGTTGACCAATTGACAAGGTTGGCAAAATCAAGACATTTTGAAATCCTTCAAATTTTAAAATTTTCTCTAAAGTCCTTCATTGTTAATATCAATTAAAAATCCATACATTTTCGCGATCACGTGTCATGCACATGATACTTAACTGACTTTTCTAACAAAAATCATCAAAAAGCTCTTAACTGGCAAAAAATTCACATTTGAAACCTTGATTTGGCAAAAAAAATATATAGGGCCCCTTTTAGAAGACCCCTTGATTTCAGGCCCTATTTTGCACTTGACCCATTGAAGAATGACGATGAAGAAAGTGTTATGATGAAGAAAGTGTTATGGAGGAAGAAATTCAATGGAGATAAGAATATATTATTATCTATTGAAATTTTGTAAACGTCGTACCTTATTTATGGTCTCTCTTTCATTTAAGCACACCATTTTCTTAATCAACTAGTTCGTACATTCATTAATTCACCAAACATAGTACTACATAAATACAACTTCTTAACTTCTTTCGCAGAAGAAGAAAATAATAAATAAAATTAAAAATTGTCTTATTTTTTGACTTTTTATTGTCAATAAAATTGAATTTTGATAAAATATTAATGTTAATTTATTTATCCTATTAAAATTTGTTATTGATAAATCAATTAATGATTTATCAATTACACTTTTTAGAATTCTATTAGGATGAATAAATTTGAGATAAATGTTTGGTCAAAGTTTATTTATATTGACAATAAAAGTCAAATAAAACTATTTTTTGGGACGTCGGGGTGTAAATATGTAATCCAAACGTGTATATAAGAAAGCTTGAGAGTCTTAATAAAAATAAAAAAATACTCTTTTTATTTGAATATAGGCGGATAGGATGTTGCTTTATAATGAGGGTATATGAAAATGATTTTTTCATCTTGTGAACCTCAGTCGGCAGTTTCGCATTGGTGGCCAAACCAATGGCTTGTAGAAACCATATAAGATACCAAGTCGGGTCAAATTGCCACCATTCAAGTCCGTGCCGAGCTGAGAATTCAAAAGCATGGTGGTTGTTGTGCCAACCCTCTCCGAAAGTAATCCAAGCAATTAACCTAATTTATTGTTATTAGTACAACAATCAATGGGTAGACCCCCTCCGTTTTAGACTAAAATTCATTTTTATTTTGATAAAAAAAAAAAAAAGTGAATGTTTATTTTGGAATATTGTTTTTTTGATCCGAGTATAAAAGTTAACATTTATTTCGGAATGGGGGCAAACATAAGACATAGGAAGAAAAGTAGAGGAGAAACTGTGTATGTACCAATTATTTTTTGATAAATCATGGGTGTTCCATTTCTGGTGTCCCCATAGATGGCAAACTGAGTTGATTAGAAATATAGACTGCAACCTCCACACTGTCCTCACACCCTGGAGTTGGAATACAATTTATAATTTTTTATTAAAATAATTCAGTTAAATTTTAAAACTATTAACATGGAACGATGCAAGTATTATGTACTTTTGTCATGATATTTAAAGAAGAAAATAAGAGAAATGAAGCATACTTACCATTCCCCAGATGAGGAAGGGAAAGCCTCCGAAAGCATACAACAGAAATGCAAGAGCAAATAGATGGCCGTCGTAAGTTTTTCTAAGCAACCTATAAAATGGTTGCTTCTTCAAATCTTCAACGTTCTTCATTTCTTCGTCCTGTAAGGTTCAGTAAATACCAGATCATTGTGTATATTAGTAACGCACCAAATACATACGTTTACAGAAAAAAATAAATAAATAATAATAATAATAATAATAATAATAATAATAATAATAATAATAATTTTACCGTCTGCAAAATGTAGGCAGCTTCGAAGAGCCAACCAATATGACTGAACCAAAAACCACGGATGGGGCTGTGCGGGTCTCTTTCCGTATCAACAAACTGATGGTGGTGTCGGTGAATATTCACCCACAATATTGGATCAAGCTGCCCAAAATAACCTTTAATTAATTAATATACACATCTAGAAAATAATATTACTTGATACAATTAAAATATATATGTAGTTGAATAAATAATTATTTACCTGACCAGCTAGAGCTCCACAGTACGCGAAAAAATACTCGAGCCATTTAGGGAGGTCGAAGCTCCGGTGAGAAAGATTTCTATGGTAAGAAAGTGTAATACCAATGCCGGTGACTACATCCAATCCAACTGCGACCAAAAATGCCGGCCATGTGAAGGTGAATGGTGCGAAAACGCACATAAAATGTGGAAACAATAACAAAAACTTGATCCGGCCACTTTTAATCCTCAGTTTCCGATCACCATGATCAAGGTCGCCGCCGAGGCTAAACATTTCTATCACAAACTCCAACATAGTAGATCCTATCTATTCAAAAACCATTGCTTCTTTTCTTTTGGAATGAGTTTCAATGCCTATTTATTACTCCCTCTGTCTCGCTTTAAGGTTCTTACTTTCCTTTTTAGTTTGTCTCAATTTAAGGTTCTTACTTTACTTTGTCATTCTCACAACAAAAACTCCCTACACACTTTCTCTTTCCTACTTTACTTTTCATACTCACAATATTTACTTTTTCTTAATCTCCGTGTAAAGTCAAAGTAATAACATTAATTTGGGACGGAGGGAGTAGTATAAATTTTGTTGGTTCGTTTCGTTCAACTTAATTATTTTCAGTGCAAAATATTTGTTACTCCTTCCGTTTTAAATATATGTGGTTCGTTTTCGTTTCATATAATACTTGACGTTCTACTATTACTAAGGAATATTTACTTTTGTTTATCAATAATACCATTATTTATCACTTGTGAACTATCTCATCTATAACTATTTAATTGCCTAGGTAATTAAATTCTTTTTAGGGGTATATAAGTATTTTAATATGTATTAATTACACTTATTAATATGTATGAAGAAGTCTAAAATTGCGTGCGTATTGAAGCAGGCATAATATTTTTTTGAGGTAAGTATCTTTTAAATCCCAATTTTAACCCTATTTGAAACATGTTTCATTTTATTGATTGTACTTTTTAATAAAAGTAATGTACGAGAAAAATGATTAATGAGAATAAATTTAGTTAATATTTTTATAAGGTTGTATAATATTTTCTCTGTCTCTAAATTAGATAAATACAAAAATATCATTTTAAGGGACACTCTAAAAATGTGTGCTTTATAAATTATAATGAAATGATGCATAAATATTCTAGTTATTTACTTTTTAAACATTTAGTTTTACAATAATAAAATGAATAGTGAAAAATCGCTAGTAAAAAATGTCTAAAGATAATTTTTCTTTCAAAAAATATTTATTTCAAGACAAAAAGATTTTGAATTTGAACATCTACTTAGAGTAATTATAACTATTATAAAGTTAGTAAAATTGCTAAAACTATAGACTAGTGCCATGATCAAGGTCCAGGAGAATTATTTCATGCGTTCTGTTCATGCTTTAAGAGTAACTCATGGTTGTCGTGTTTTTGCCTTTAAATTATGCTTAGTGATTAGGGATGTCACATCCATTAAGTTGATTAGTAGGGGTCAGATTGTACATTAGTATTTTGATATACTCCCTTTATTTTCTCATTTTTTTATGGTTAATATTAGTGCAGACTGGTGGTGTTACCACAAGTGCTGCCAACACTGTCTCATTGTTATCAGACGAGTGTCTGAGTTAATATTTGAACATTATCTTCATGAATTATTTTTGTACTAACATCTAATATGTTTGCAAGAATTTTGTTTATTGTTGGTCCATTAATCAAGTATATTATGGTGCGAATGCTAGAATTATGCAAGGAAGTTGAAAGAAGATAAGTTATGCATAAAGATGGATTTTACGCATAACTTGGAGATAAAGGGCAACTGAAAAACGTGAGAATTAGACAAATTCAAAGGCTGAATGTTGATCAAGAGAGTACAAGGCTTTTACATCCATTAGGTACAAGGAGGGAATGCATGAACTTGGGCACCAAGAATTTGTTCCTACAAATATGGACATGTGGAGAAATTCTTCCCCAAGGCTCGGCAACCACTCCACCACTCACTCCACGTTTTTTTATCAACTCTCCAGTCACAAATGAAGTATTCCCCAAGTATTTCAACACCTATAAATAGCAAGGGACTTGGACAATGAAAGCATCGAACACACAACACAAACTCGAGCATTGTCGAGTACACCCTTGCACCAAAGATCATTCACTTCTTGGTTTGATAATACTCCATCCTTCCTACACGTTTCCTTTCTTGTAATCTCAGATTTTCAAGTTAGTTAGGATAGGATAGAGTTTCGTGTTTGATCTTCTTCAGTTCTTAGAGTAATTCTTGTAATAGCGATTGGAATCTTTCGGCCTTGTACAAATTATTATTAGTAGTAGAAGGTCTTGCTTTTTGAGGCACCATCAAGATATATAATTTATATATCTTGAGAAAAACAATTTCTTGTATGTTTTTCCGCTGCAAAACTCTGTTAAATTGTTTTCCAATTCGGGTGTGTAACGTGTTGCCGAAAGTGTTATCGTTACACTGTCAACATATTTTATAACACTTTCGTTAAAGTAAGACATCGACATACATTTTCAATTGGCACCAGGGCTGGTTACTTGACGTACTAAGTACTTCGTTCCAGTGTGTCATGGCTTATGATCTTGCTAATCCTAATCAAAAGAGGCTTCCAGTTCTTGATGGTTCGAATTATGCCTATTGGAAGATCCGCCTTCGTTCGCATATCAAATAAATTGATATTTGGTCTTGACGATCTATTACAAATGGTTATTCTGTTCCATTGTTACCTCCGGGTGAAGATGGTGACGTTCAAGTCAAACCTAAATCCGAGTGGACCAATGAAGAGAACAACCTAGCTAGTTTCAATGAAAGGGCACTTAATACCATTTAGGAGTGGGTTGATATGCATATCTTTAAACTCATTCAAAATACTCCCACTGCTAAGGAAGCATGAGATACTTTACAAAAAAATTGTGAAACTAAGCTTAGGAGGCTCACTAGCAAATTTGAAAGATTGAGGATGGGTGAAAATGAAGATATTTTTTTTCATATTTTAAAAAATTAATTGATATTGCAAATGAGTGTCAAGTTTTGGGTGAACCTTTTACCAACAAACAACTTGTTTCAAAAGCAATTAGAACCCTTCCTGAGCGCTTCAATGTAAAAGCTTCGTCAATTGAAGAAGCTCACAATCTTGCCACTATGGACATCAATACTTTGATGAGCATTTTGAAAACTTTTGAATTAAATCTTGTCGATCAAAGTGAGGCTATGAAAGGCAAGAATGTTGTTTTGAAAATTCAACCCTCAGATTTTGAAAAAGATGGGGGAAGAAGAGGTTTTTGAAGAAATTGACGAAAATACTAGTGTTGCTTTACTTCCTAGGAAATATAACTCTATGTTAAGAAAGTTTAACAAGGAGAATGTGCAGGTTAAAGCAAAGGAGAAACAAACCAAGGTGTACGATTCGATGCCAAGAAGGTCACTCCCAACCACCCAGAAAGCAAACCCAATCCGTAGGGTATCTTCTGATCAGTCAAGCTTCAATCCCAAGCACATTGACTCCGTTCAATGTCATACGTGTTCGGGATGGAGTCACTATGCCAATGAATGTGCAAACAATCTGAGAAAGAAGGTGATGGAGAAAATCTCCCTCTAATTAAATTACCTAGTAAGTGTACTAGTTACCGATGTAGTAGTATGCACAACCAAGTTCAAATCCACAGAGACTTGAAGGATCAACAAGAATGTAAATTAAAACTAGAAAATTAAATAAAGGAGTTTGATTTGATTATTTATAACTAGTAAAGCAAGAAATAAAATACAACTAAGAAAACAAATAAAAGCAAGAATTAATAAATATTAACGAATAGATTCACGAATTGGATTCACAAATACTTTCACTCTATGCTATGCTCTTAATAACAAGATCAGTCTCATTCTTGGGTTTATTCACAATAGTAAGAATTTGGACGGTTCGGTTGCCGGATTGCAATCCTAATACTCTCTTTATGTTCTACTTTCCGCAAGGTTCGTTTCTCATGCAAAGAGTTCATGAAGTACTTAAGGATATTTGAACCTAGATCCTTTTGACTTCCGCAAGGTCCTCAATTAGATCTAATTATTAAAATAGTGGTCAACGTATAATCGCCCACGCAAGTGAAGCAATATATACCCAATAATTCTAAAGCCAATTTATATCTTAACATATAATTGAAACTAAAGAACTTATCATGAAGAGTATTTTAATGAACAAGAATT
The DNA here is from genome assembly GCA_026119855.1 of Campanula takesimana. Taxonomy (NCBI): domain Eukaryota; kingdom Viridiplantae; phylum Streptophyta; class Magnoliopsida; order Asterales; family Campanulaceae; genus Campanula; species Campanula takesimana. The sequence continues at coordinate 22,008 of JAOWBW010003159.1, read as the reverse complement.
AATATCGAATGGAAGAATTAGATCTATATCATAGAGATCTAGTATTTGTTACTACCAATCCATGAATCTAAGAACTTAGCTACTCATAAAATCAAGAACAAGAAAAAAATTAAAGAACATCAAAACCTGAATTAATTTGATGAATCCTTATTTACAATCCTTGAATCATGAATAAAGTATGAATAAAATAATGTGTATGGAGTATTATATTTATATTAGGGCTAAGGAGGTGTAAAAATATGAAAAACCCTAGGATTCCTTGTTGAAAAAGGATAAATAAAGTGCTGGTGGCCGGATTTCCCCCGGAGCCCTTGGTATTTTTGAGTTTCCATACAATCCCTCCAAAAATTCCCCAAAGATCCTCTGAAAATTCCAGAAAAGCCCCTGGAAATTTGGAAATTCCTGAAAAGCACCTCAAAGTTTGGATAATTCTAGAAAAGTCCTTGGAAAAATTCTCCTAAGGTCCCTGGGCGAGTGGACGCTTACTAGGGGGCAAGTGGGCGCTTACTATGGTCAGAAAATACTGTATTTTCTGTCCAAAGAGCAAGCGGGCGCTTGGTTTGGAGCAAGTTGGCGCCTGGTGCTTTGCTGATTATCGCGCAATCTTACGGAGGCCATAACTTTTTCATACGAACTCCGATTTGGACGTGTAAACTATCATTGGAAAGCTATTTTAGAGTAATATCCAATGGAATTGATTACTCAGAAGTCACATCTCTTTATATTTATGTTATGGTCCGTTCTTTATCCTTCCTTTTCACGCATTATTGTACATGAATCCATAAATTCTTTCGCTCTTTCCCTATACTCATAAACACTCAAAAAACCATAAAAACACCCACGGTTAAGAATCTAATAAGTATAGAAGTATATGATTTGTATGGGTAAAAACACATCCATCAAATACCTCAAACTTATCTTTTGCTCGTCCTCGAGTAAAACAAAACAAATATAAAACTATAAAACTAAAAACAATAAAAAAACAAATATTTTTGGGATGTTCTCAATACATATGGGAGTCGTTAGCCAAAAGTCTCAGGGTCTCTCACACAAATGCCATCAAATAGGTACCATCATAAAACCAAATTGCAACACATACATACTACTAACTCGTTTGATTTTCCACCGCAGCATGATAGGATGAGTGATGTTGGTGATCATTGTGAACAAAATAAGATTAGTTTATAGGATCACTTAAGTTAATGATCTTAATCCACAAATGATGATGAATATACACAACCCCATTCAAGGACACTCATAATCATGTATACACAGTTGTCAACCCGGTTACCGATATTGAAAAAACATATGGCATAAAGTTTTAAGCACACAAATGTGTGAGGCTAGGTTTACGGTTACAAATGAAGGTAGGGACATATGAAGTTAAGAAAGTGGACTAAGAAGTCTTCTCCAATATGTACATCCTCACAGTAAGTTGAACTCTCCGCTCACCCAATTCCCATACTGTCTCATCCCTAAATTTGAAATTTCATTTAATTACATGGGGTGATAAATATTTCCCTATTTCTTTCACACTTTTCCAAATCATCACTTCAATATATTAAGGGAACAAGCATTTTGTGGTGACCCCGACCCCGCGGGCCGGGAACTCGCCAGCCGGACGTCGACTTAACACACAAAATTTCCAAAATACTGAAGATAAAAATTCCATTTTATACCAAAAGATGATAGTACAAGTTTTATAAATCCAAGCTTGACAACAACAAAATACAACTAGCATAAGCTCCACAAGCTTATACCCAAAAATACAAAATACACAATTCTTAATGACGTCAATGTTTGGTAACACTATCCCAGGGGTTATACATTTAAATAATGCAAACCGAAACAACCTTCCCAAAAGCTACTTCCACACTCGACGTCCTTCTCGTGATCAGCGAGTACTAATCCTTTCCTCCTGGGGGGGGTGTTAAGGAACAACAAAGATAAAAAGAAAGGGGGTGAGATAAATCTCAATAAGTTACTAATGCAACTACATGACATGTTATGATGCAATAAGCAATAATAAATCACATGTAGTACATAACAATTAGCAGTTAACAGATAGCAGCGGAAATAAACAAATAACAAAGGATATTAGCCAAGGTACCCCAACTGATAGAACCAAATAAAGGATCGCTGCGCAGCTTCAAAAATCAACCAATCAACATCTTCATAGTAGCATCAAAGCTGAAGAGAAAACCCCGGTACCGGAACCATAACAAAGTAACATGTCACAAAGGACGGGAGTCATGACACAAAGTCATACTCCAAAAAGTTAGATAGACTACTTCCGAAGGAAGCTAGCTAATCCCAACCAAGGCCAATCTGGATGAGGAAAGAAGGACCAATGGGCGATGCTATACTGGACTTGGCTTGTGCCATTATAGCATTATCCATTGCCTGACTCGAACACAAATAACCAGCTGGATTTTCAAATAAATGCTAAGTAATAAATACTAGCTTAAATAAACAACTCATGATTCCAAAGTAGGGAACCATTCCAAATAAATCACCATAAAGGTAAACCAATCCAAACAACACATCAAAGATGGCCAACATTCCCAAAACGATACTTAATCAAATTCCATAACATATTTATTCACAAAGGAACCAATTCCAATTAATAAAGTGTTCCACGATGTTAACTTAAGTTAATTAGAGTAATAAAACTTAAACTAAGGAAGCAACTAGTTTAAACAACCAAAAAGAAGATTTCCAGATACAGGGGGCGGGCGGGCGCGTGCTATGGGTCAGGCGGGCGCTCATTTAGGCAGAGGGTTGGTCGAAGGAAATTGGCCAGGTGGGCGGGCGCCTACCTCAACCAGGGCGGGCGATCGGTCGGCGAGCTGGGTAGAAAATCAGCTGGGTTCTTCAACCCGAAAATGAACACCAAAATTCACTATTGTAACCCAAATCAACACCAACACTTCCAACTAGTTTACCCAAATGCCAAAATAACTTCTAAGCCTAAAATTAACTCATATAACATCATTTAACAACCCAAACCAAGATTTGATCCCAACATTCTCAAAAATCACAAAAGATGAACAAAAATACAAATAAATTCCAAACTCAACCAAAATGACATATATATGAACTAAAGCATTACATAAGCTAAAGATGAACATTTTAGCATAAAAATGGGGGGAAAGTAACTTACTTGAATTTTACGGAATGAGACGGAATTCAAATATCTTTGGCCCTACACGATCCTATCGACGATCTAAACACATTTCATAAAATGAGCAATAAGAAATAATGCCTAGAAGATGAACAAAAGGGAGGAAATGAGGGAGGGAGTTTACTTACCCTTTCTATGGAGGAGAGAGGGTTGCCAGGGAGAAAAATGAGGGAGGTGGGGTGAGGGAGAAGGGAGTAGGGAGGGAGTAGTAAAAATCATTTCAAAAAGTTACACTTAGGCCCCTCTCATCTACCTAGGACAAATAAACCCGAATAACCCTTCTACCAATTTAAACCCCTACTTCACACTTAACACAAAATCAACCAAATAATGCTAGACACAAATTAATATTATGAGATATAAAATGCACACATAAATAAATAATCAAATAAATAGATAAATAATTAATTATTTAATAATAAAATAGAGACGGGTTTTCGGATCGTGACATTCACTCCTCCTTAAAGAAAATTCGACCCGAATTTTTAAAGATACTTACCCGAAACAAAAAGCCACGGATATTTCCGTTCCATCTCTTCTCGAAGCTCCCACATTGATTCCTCGACATTGTGATTCCTCCATAGAACTCTAACCAAAGCTATGCTCTTATTCCTCAATTCTTGGGCTTTAGTATCTAGAATCCGAACCGGTCGTTCCTCATATGACATGTCAGGCTCTATATCCTCGGGTACCCTCGATAACACATGGGATGGGTCACGCAAATACTTCCGAAGCATAGAAACATGGAAAACATTATGCAACCGGTCAAGAGAAGATGGCAATGCGAGTCGATAAGCAAGAAGTCCCACTTTTTCCAAAATCTCGAACGGTCCAATAAACCTCGAAGCCAATTTACCCTTCTTCCCAAACCTTTTAATACCAACCTTCGGAGACACCTTCAAGAACACAAAATCTCCGGTCTGAAAATTAAGATCACGTCTTCGGTGGTCCGCATAGCTCTTATGTCGACTCTGGGCTGTCTTCAATCGATCCCGAATAACTTTGACTTTTTTAACTGAATTCTTAATCAAATCGATACCCCATATCTTCACTTCCCCGATTTCATCCCAATAGATAGGCGATCTACACTTTCTCCCATATAAAGCCTCGTAAGGAGCCATCTCGATACTAGCCTGATAACTGTTATTATAAGAAAACTCCACTAGAGGTAAATGAACATCCCAAGAATCAGAAAAGTCTATCGAACAAGCTCGCAACATATCCTCTAAAATCTGAATAGTCCTCTCGGATTGACGGTCAGTCTGAGGGTGAAAAGCTGTACTGAATCTCAAATCGGTACCCAAAGCTTCTTGTAACGCTTTCCAGAATCTAGAAGTAAACCTCGGATCACGATCTGACACAATGCTAACCGGAACCCCATGCAATCTCACAATCTCATTTATATAAAGGGTCGCAAGTTTCTCCATCGATCTGATATCAATCGGTAAGAAATGAGCAGACTTGGTCAGTCTATCCACGATTACCCAAACACTGTCAAACTTCCTACGGGTACGAGGTAGCCCCGTAACAAAATCCATAGTCACATGTTCCCATTTCCACTCCGGAATCTCTAATGGATGAAGTAGTCCTGCGGGTCTCTGATGCTCGGCTTTGACCTGCTGACAAGTTAAACACTTCGACACATACTCAGCTATTTCTCTCTTCATGTTGTTCCACCAAAATTGTAGTTTCAGATCTTAGTACATCTTCGTACTACCCGGATGAATAGTATATCTCGATTTATGACCCTCATCTAAAACTTGCCTCTTTATTCCATCAACGTCGGGTACACACAACCGTCCACGAAAAGTCAATACTCCAACCGGACTGATAGAAAAATCCTCGAAGTGCTTCTCTTTCATTTTACCCATTATTTTCACTAACTCGGGATCTTCTTTCTGAGCTTCCTTTATTCTTTGAATTAGGGTCGGAGATACCCTAATATTCGCAAAAATAGCCCCATGTCTCGATTCACGAGGACACCAGTCTCGAACATCCTCAAGCATTTTCCACTCTCGAACCATCATCGAAGCCACATAAGATTTTCTACTAATCGCATCGGCTACAACATTTGCTTTCCCGGGATGATAGGATATCTTACAATCATAGTCCTTCAAAAGTTCCATCCATCGACGCTGTCGGTTATTAAGTTCTTTCTGAGAGAAAAGATACTTCAAACTCTTGTGATCCGTGAAAATCTCAAATTTCGCTCCATAAAGGTAGTGCTTCCACTTCTGAAGAGCAAATACGATAGCTGCCAATTCCATATCGTGAGTAGGATAATTTTGTTCACTCGGACTCAACTTCCTCGAAGCATACGCGATCACTTTCCCATTCTCCATTAAACACACAACCCAAGCCTTCCTTCGATGCATCACTATAAATCACTAAGTCGTCGTTCCCATTCGGTAATGCAAGAATCGGTGCAGTAGTCAACCTCTTCTTCAATTCCTCAAAACTGTTGTTACATTTTTCGGTCCACTCAAACGGAACATTCTTTCGGGTCAACTGAGTCATCGGTGTAGCAATACGTGAAAACCCTTCTATAAACCTCCTGTAATATCCGGCTAACCCCAGAAAACTTCTGATCTCAGTCACTGTCTCGGGTCTCTTCCAATCAACAATAGCTTCTATCTTCGAAGGATCCACAAAAATCCCATCTTTAGAAATAACATGCCCCAGAAATGAAACTTTCTCGAGCCAAAATTCACACTTACTAAACTTCGCGAACAACTGTTCCTTTGCAAGGACTAATAAAACTGTCCTCAGATGTTGCTCATGTTCCTCTCGAGATTTATAATAGACATGAATATCATCGATGAAAACCACTACAAACGAGTCAAGATAAGGATGGAAGATTCGGTTCATCAAATCCATAAACACGGCCGGTGCATTAGTCAACCCAAACGGCATAACCAAGAATTCATAATGACCATAACGAGTGCGAAAAGCAGTCTTCGGAATATCATCCGATCGAATCTTCAGTTGATGGTACCCACTCCTCAAATCAAGTTTAGAAAATACTACCGACCCTTTAAGTTGATCGAATAAACCATCAATATGCGGTAGAGGATATTTGTTCTTCACTGTTACCTGATTCAACTTTCGGTAATCAATACACAACCTCAATGAACCGTCTTTCTTTCTCACAAACAAAAACCGGTGCTCCCCACGGGGAAACACTAGGTCGAATAAACCCTCTATCAAGCAACTCCTACAACTGAACCTTCAATTCTTTCAACTCTGCCGGGGCCATTCTATAAGGTGCTTTCGAGATCGGAGCTGTACCTGGTAGAAGATCTATACAGAACTCTATCTCTCGATCGGGCGGCATATCGTACTCAGAAGAGAAAACATCAGGAAATTCTCTAACTACCCGAACACTTCCCAAACCGGGTGATTCTTTCTTGGTATCAAGCACACTAGCCAAGTAACCCTCAAAACCACGATGTAATAATTTTCTCGCTTTCACATAAGAATTAAACGAATTTTTCTACTCAAAGGACTAGCCTCAAAAACAAACTTAGGTACATTGGGAATAGAAAAAGTAACAACTTTCTTACGACAATCAACAGAAGCATGAAACTTGCTCAACCAATCCATACCCAAAATAACATCAAAGTCTTGAATCGGAAGGACTACCAAGTCCGCACACAAGACACAACCACATATAAGCACATCACAAGCACGAAATACTCTATCGGTCACCAAACATTCTCCTATAGGGGTCGATACCTCTAGCACATAAGCTAAAGACTCAAATGCAGCATTTAGCAAAGAAGCAAATTGCACAGATATGTAAGAATGCGATGATCCTGGATCTACTAACGCACGAGCGCTCACATTAGACACAGAAACAATACCTCCAATAACGGAAGGATCATCGGTAGCTTGTTGTTGATTCATGGCAAATACCCTTCCTTGGACCTTGGGCTTTCCCGCAACATCTCTTTTCTGGCCCTGAGAAGAACCAGCTCCTGACCCTGATGGTTGGCCTATGAACCTCGGGCAATCTTTTGCAAAATGCCCCAACTGACCACAATTGGTACACTTACCCTGTTTCTTCCAACACCGGTCCTCTGAATGGCCTTCCCTCTGACAATAGGTGCAAAGCCTCCTATTTTGGTTCCCCGGAGTAGTACCCGGATTCCTTGGTACGGGTTGTCCTTTAAACTGAGATGGTCCTCCCGAATTACCTCGGTTATCTGAACGCTGATGTGGTTGTGATTTGGTATGACTTCCTTGCTTACCCGTGTTCGCGACCTCAGTATTCCTCTTATGTTCCCGATGTCTTGCTCGATTAGGTATGCACGATCCACGGCATCCTGGAATGTCAGAATCCTCTGAGCTATAAGCTGAGTCCGGATAGATGTCTTCAAGCCTCGGATGAACCTCATTGCTTTCTGCTCCTCCGTCCTCACAAGATAGTCACAGTACCTGGCTAATTCTGTGAACTTAGCCAAGTACTGAGCCACGGACAACAAGCCTTGATCCAAATTGAGAAGCTCGATCTCCTTCCGGTTTTGGTCAAACACCGGAATAAAATTCTCTTTGAATTTCCGCACAAACAATTCCCACGCATACGGTGTATTAATCTCGTCCCAACTTGCTTTAATCCCTTTCCACCAATGCTCGGCGGTACCCACAAGCTTATAGGCCGAAAATCGGACCTTATCCTCACCAGTGCAACCAAAGACATCGTAAATTTTCTCCATTGATTCTATCCATAGATCGGCCTTCTTCACATCGGGTTCCCCATTATACTCCGCCGGTTTCAGTTTCAAGAATTGCTCCAAACCGTATCGGGGTGGTGGTGCTTGCTCTACTCTCGGCCCTTGGTCATGAATAGCCTTCATGGCCGCCTCAAACATACCCTGAAACATTGCACGGGCTTCATCTCTTGTTTCATTCTGATTTGAAGTTCCGGCGTTACCTTCACCACTTCTTCTTCTAACCATTTCGAATAAGTGCCTGCATAAAACAACAACCGTTACTCACTCCGAACACGACTACCCTCCTAGGTCATACTAGTCCACCTATACTTAAACTTAGAGCTAAACCATAGCTCTGATACCAACTGTGGCGACCCCGACCCCGCGGGCCGGGAACTCGCCAGCCGGACGTCGACTTAACACACAAAATTTCCAAAATACTGAAGATAAAAATTCCATTTTATACCAAAAGATGATAGTACAAGTTTTATAAATCCAAGCTTGACAACAACAAAATACAACTAGCATAAGCTCCACAAGCTTATACCCAAAAATACAAAATACACAATTCTTATGACGTCAATGTTTGGTAACACTATCCCAAGGGTTATACATTTAAATAATGCAAACCGAAACAACCTTCCCAAAAGCTACTTCCACACTCGACGTCCTTCTCGTGATCAGCGAGTACTAATCCTTTCCTCCTGGGGGGGGGGTTAAGGAACAACAAAGATAAAAAGAAAGGGGGTGAGATAAATCTCAATAAGTTACTAATGCAACTACATGACATGTTATGATGCAATAAGCAATAATAAATCACATGTAGTACATAGCAATTAGCAGTTAACAGATAGCAGCGGAAATAAACAAATAACAAAGGATATTAGCCAAGGTTCCCCAACTGATAGAACCAAATAAAGGATCGCTGCGCAGCTTCAAAAATCAACCAATCAACATCTTCATAGTAGCATCAAAGCTGAAGAGAAAACCCCAGTACCGGAACCATAACAAAGTAACATGTCACAAAGGATGGGAGTCATGACACAAAGTCATACTCCAAAAAGTTAGCTAGACTACTTCCGAAGGAAGCTAGTTCATCCCAACCAAGGCCAATCTGGATGAGGAAAGAAGGATCAATGGGCGATGCTATACTGGACTTGACTTGTGCCATTATAACATTATCCATTGCCTGACTCGAACACAAATAACCAGCTGGATTTTCAAATAAATGCTAAGTAATAAATACTAGCTTAAATAAACAACTCATGATTCCAAAGTAGGGAACCATTCCAAATAAATCACCATAAAGGTAAACCAATCCAAACAACACATCAAAGATGGCCAACATTCCCAAAACGATACTTAATCAAATTCCATAACATATTTATTCACAAAGGAACCAATTCCAATTAATAAAGTGTTCCACGATGTTAACTTAAGTTAATTAGAGTAATAAAACTTAAACTAAGGAAGCAACCTAGTTTTAAACAACCAAAAAGAAGATTTCCAGATATAGAGGGCGGGACGGGCGCGCGCTATGGGTCAGGCGGGCGCTCATTTAGGCAGAGGGTTGGTCGAAGGAAATTGGCCAGGTGGGCGGGCGCCTAGCTCAACCGGGGCGGGCGCTCGGTCGGCGAGCTGGGTAGAAAATCAGCTGGGTTCTTCAACCCGAAAATGAACACCAAAATTCACTATTGTAACCAAAATCAACACCAACACTTCCAACTAGTTTACCCAAATTCCAAAATAACTTCTAAGCCTAAAATTAACTCATATAACATCATTTAACAACCCAAACCAAGATTTGATCCCAACATTCTCAAAAATCACAAAAGATGAACAAAAATACAAATAAATTCCAAACTCAACCAAAATGACATATATATGAACTAAAGCATTACATAAGCTAAAGATGAACATTTTAGCATAAAAATGGGAGAAAAGTAACTTACTTGAATTTTACGGAATGAGACGGAATTCAAATATTTTTGGCCCTACACGATCCTATCGACGATCTAAACACATTTCATAAAACGAGCAATAAGAAATAATGCCTAGAAGATGAACAAAAGGGAGGAAATGATGGAGGGGAGTTTACTTACCCTTTCTATGGAGGAGAGAGGGTTGCCAGGGAGAAAAATGAGGGAGGTGAGGTGAGGGAGAAGGGAGTAGGGATGGAGTAGTAAAAATCATTTCAAAAAGTTACACTTAGGCCCCTCCTCATCTACCTAGGACAAATAAACCCGAATAACCATTCTACCAATTTAAACCCCTACTTCACACTTAACACAAAATCAACCAAATAATGCTAGACACAAATTAATATTATGAGATATAAAATGCGCACATAAATAAATCATCAAATAAATAGATTAATAATTAATTATTTAATAATAAAATAGAGACGGGTTTTCGGGTCGTGACACATTTTCTGTTTTTTTTTTTGTTTTTTTTTTATATATATAATCTCATATAACTTATCATAAGATGAAAGTGTGATATTTACAGTTTTTTTTTTTGCACACTACATTAATCTCACTATTTTTGTGCTTGCCCCTTTTCTTTCATTACATACCACTTGTCATGTCTTTGGCCATATACCATAATTCCCCAAATCATTCTCCCAATTCTGAACCATAAATTCCCATCATTCCCTAATCCACTTCCTTGTTTAGGTGGGTATAATCTCTTCTTAGTGCAAAAGGGTAGGAAATCGGGTGTCAAAAGAAGGTGAACGGCGGTCTTTAATGTGCCATTCTTTCATGCTTATTAGGCTTAAAAGGGTATTCTAACGATGATTTTATTTAGTGACTAGATAGACAAAATTAGGCCAACAAAAGGGTTTAGAAAGAAAATGCCATAAATACCGAATAACCTATTGACTTGTTATTGACAACCGTGCAACGATGTTCTAGGATCCCCGAACATACACCAAGTGATCCCATAAATTATTCCTAAGTTGGTAACATGATCGTGAAAATAATGTAAGTGAGAGGTGGTACAATCATGCCTTTTGTAGTGTTAATGCAGTCCCAACTCTAGGTTAAACAATAGAACCCACAATGGCTAATAAAAACAAACCCTCGGATCATCACCGACCATGGCCAACATCCCAAAATATAAAGAGAACAAAATTTTTAAAATTTTTCTATTTTTTTGGAGGGTGGCAACTATATACACTCCCCTATAAACCCACAAACTCGGAGAGATGCCACCTCCAAACTCAAAACATGCTATGTCCTCATAGTATAAGGAACTAAAACACGCTTTGGGTTCAAAGGATGGTATGACACAACAAAACAATTAAAGACAAAAACTAAAACATACCTAGTTGGGTTGCCTCCCAACAAGCGCATTTGGTTAAGGTCGTTAGCCCGACCGTTGCCCGGTTTGGATTTCACCTTTCTTCCTTTGGCCCACTTTGCATTCTCGGGGGTCTTTATCTTCATATCGAGCCGTATGTATAATCCCCTTTTTCTTTTGTCGTTTAGCACCAAAGGGAATTTTTGGCATTTTCGTTTCTTTGGCTCTTCCACTTGTGGCCTCTCACCACCTTTTTCACTATCACAAGAACGAGGGTGTACCATCATGATGATCATGTTTTCATCTGCATCGTGAATCTCTTCACTATCCCTTTTCTCACCACCGTATAAAGCAAACTCAAGCTCCTCGATCGCTATCTCATGCCATGTTTTCTCCACCTTCTTTGATTTCTCCACATTCTTTATACACCCACTTGAATTATCATACGGTGATCCATCTTTAGAGTCAACATTGGAGGTTACATAAACAAAATTTTCCGTTGCATCCTCAAAAGGCTTCTCTTCATGTGACTCATCCGGAGAGAAAACATTAGAGATTTTATAGACAAAATTATCTTTTGCGTCCTCCACGGGTTGCTTTTCATATTGTTGTGGTGGTTTAAAATATGGCTCAAAAATCGGGTCATAGACACACTCTTCCCTTTCATCATTTAAATACCAAATCAGGGTTGAAGGTTGCTCGTCCGACTGTGGTGGTGGTGGTGGATTATTCACATAGTTTGGCTCACAAGTGGGATTATAAACTATATCATCATTGCTCCAAACCATGTTTGAATGATTTCCCCATCATTGATTAAAAGAGTTAGGAAAATAGTTATACTGTTGTTGCCATGGTTGGGCGAAACTCGTTTCTTGAACATGTGGAACATACTTAGGAAAATAGGTCCTAGATGGACAATAATTAGTAGCATGATAATAAACACCACAATTAGCACATCTTTCTTGTACCAAATTTAACTTTGCAATACATATGTCTAAATTCTTAGATAAGATGTCTATTTTTCGTTTAAATTCTTGTCTCCCTAATTCATCATTGGTGTTTATTCCATACATCCCTTTAGAGTAGCTCTCACAAAATTTCGATTAATTTTTTTTTTTTACTATTTACACTAAAATGAAAATAATAAAGAAAATTTATTTACACTAACTATACAAACTTGTTAACCTAATCAAGTCCCCGGCAACGGCGCCAAAAACTTGATGGAGAAAATATCCCTCAAATTAAATTACCTAGCAAGTGTACTAGTTACCGGTGTAGCAGTATGCACAAGCAAGGGTCGAATCCACAGAGACTTGAAGGATCAACAAGAATGTAAATTAAAACTAGAAAATTAAATAAAGGAGTTTGATTTGATTATTTATAACTAGTAAAGCAAGAAATAAAATAAAACTAAGAAAACAAATAAAAGCAAGAATTAATAAATATTAACGAATAGATTCACGAATTGGATTCACAAATACTTTCACTCTATGCTATGCTCTTAATAACAAGATCAGTCTCATTCTTGGGTTTATTCACAATTGTAAGAATTTGGACGGTTTGGTTGCCGGATTGCAATCCTAATACTCTTTTTATGTTCTACTTTCCGCAAGGTCCGTTTCTCATGCAAAGAGTTCATGAAGTACTTAAGAATATTTGAACCTAGATCCTTTTGACTTCCGCAAGTTCCTCAATTAGATCTAATTGTTAAAATAATGGTCAATGTATAATCGCCCACGCAAGTGAAGTAATATATACCTAATAATTCTAAAGTCAATTTATATCTTAACATATAATTGAAACTAAAGAATTTATCATGAAGAGTATTTTAATGAACAAGAATTAATATCGAATGGAAGAATTAGATCTATAGCATAGAGATCTAGTATTTGTTACTACCAATCCATGAATCTAAGCACTTAGCTACTCATAAAATCAAGAACAAGAAAACAATTAAAGAACATCAAAAACCTGAATTAATTTGATGAATCCTTGGTTATAATCCTTGAACATGAATAAAGTATGAATAAAATAATGTGTATGGAGTATTATATTTATATTAGGGCTAAGGAGGTGTAATACGGAGTCTTGTTGTGAAGTTTGTTGATGAGGGAACGATTTTTGAGTAAAACATGCTGTATTGATAGCTTCTTCCCAAAAGTACTTAGGCAATTTAGCTTCAGCTATCATTGTCTTTCCCGCTTCAATCAACGTCCTATTCTTTCTTTCCACAACACCATTTTGTTGAGGAACACCAGCGGTTGGGAAGTTGTGATCTATCCCATGATCATCGCAATATCGAGCAACACCGTTGTTCTTGAATTCTGTTCCATTGTCGGATCGAACACTAACGATGTCATCTTCTTTTTGGGTTTGAAGCAGTCTAAATAAGGTGGTCAAAATGTCATAACAATTGTCTTTTGAGATCATCATTTCCACCTATGTATATCTTGAATAATCATCCACCACAACTAGAGTATACTTGTTTCTTCTAATACTTGCGGTGGTGACTGGTTCAAATAGATCAATGTGCAGCAGTTGCAAACATCTAGTAGTTGAGGGATTGGTCTTGCTGGAGAAAGACTTTTTTTTGTTGTTTGCCAAGTTAACAGGCGGCGCACTTCTTGTCATGATGATCAGCAACCTTGGGAAGTCCTTTTATAAGATTATTCCCGCTGAGTTTAGATATATACTTGAAGTTCAAGTGACTTAAGCGCTTGTGCCACAGCCAACTATTTTTGCTCACACTTTTAGCTACAAAACAAAGATTAGTACTAGAGTTCATACTATGGAAATCAATAATGTAAATATTTGTCTTACGATATCCCGTGAGTAATGTAGCTCCAGTTTTGCCATTCTTGATAAGACATTGAGTTGAGGTGAAATGGCATTCTAATCCTTTATCGCAGAATTGAGATATGGATAATAAATTGTGCTTGAGCCCTTTGACGAGAGAGACTCTTTCAATGCACACTTTGTCTTTCTTGAGCTTTCCAGATGCTACAACTTGACCTTTGTTATTATCACCAAATGTTACCGAGGGACCTCTTTTTTCATGAACATCTTCAAGTAAGGATTCATCTCCATTCATGTGTCTTGAACACCCACTATCGAGAATCTATTCATACGTTTTAGCTTTTGAAGATCCAGCCATGAAGCAAAGAACCTGAAATATAAACATTTAAAGCAGGTCCCCTTTATTCCTTTTCGGGTCCTAGAGTTACCAACTTTTGACGACCCACTCTTACTTGACCTTAGGATTCTTACGTCCTTTGGCATTGGGAGTGAATCTCAAAAGGCATTCCACGGCCTTATGTCCCAAACAATCACAAATTGAACAATGATGAAAGCCACCGATCTGTGAATACCCCTTTCCGATGAAGCGACGCATGGGAAGTATCTTGTGATTATTTTTATTTACAAAGGGAATATTCTTAACGACATTAAAATTATGAGAGTCGCCACGCCGTTTTAATTAAAGCCAAAACATTGAAAAAAGCATTTTTAGTGGGTTCGGGGGTTAAATTACAACAAGAGAAGAATATTGAACGTTATCACTCCTATTGCCCGAATTGATCGGTCTTTCTATCATGATGAATGTGTTAGTAGTGTGTTAGTGATTTAGACCGGATCCGAAGATTGCCTACGTTCCTCTCAATGTGAGAAGCTCAGGTCAGCGTAGTTCGCAGAGAATTAGAATAGGCAGAAGAATCGGGATCATGCATAATGAGGGGGAATTACCTAAAGATTAGGGTTTAGAAATAATTCCTAGATCATCCTCGGGTTGATGAACCCTCGATCATCATCGGCTATGAAATAACATGTAATTATGAAGATCGCAACCCTAAATATAGCATAAATAAGGTTTTAATCTATGAACACGAAGAACATGCGAAGAACATATTATGAACATATGAATGAACATGCAAAGCTCATGAAGAAACTATGAATAAACATGTACGAACATGAATATAAAAGATCTACATTAAAAATGATGCAAGAACACGAAGAAAAAGTTAGAAAACTTACCTATGTTGGCAAGAAATAAACCTTGGATCTTCTTGAGTGTTTGAATGCTAATTAGAGAGCAAAATAGTGTTTAAGAACTCCAAAATTCGGACTTTAGAACTCTTAAAATCGGACCCCCAAACCAATGGAATGGAATGGTTAGTAGGCTGATGGGAAGATCTGATGGTCAGGATCATCCAGCGCAAGGTTGGCCGCCTGGCCATTACTGAAGCCGGTGACAAGAGAGGCCGCGTGGCCAAGATCAACGCGCAGCAAGGTTGGCCGCGTGGCCAAGGTTGCAGGCTGACTTGATTCTTAAGCTAGGGTTTCTGCATGGTTTTAAGGAAACCATTTGTTACCTATTTTGATAGATTTTGTCATAAATGAGATATTTTGGGAATCCGGGACAAGTCTTTGCAAGGTTTCTAATTCCTATAAAGTCCTTGTACTTTTGGGAAAGTCCTAATAAACTCATTTTCAGGTCGGGTACTAACAAACTTGTCCCGGATTCCCGAAATATCTTATTTATGGCAAAATCTATCAAAATAGGTAACAAATGGTTTCCTTAAAACCATGCAGAAACCCTAGCTTAAGAATCAAGTCAGCCGGCATCCTTGGCCACGCGGCCAACCTTGCTGCGCGTTGATCTTGGCCACGCGGCCACTCTTGTCACCGGCTTCAACCATGGCTAGGCGGCCAACCTTGCTCTGGATGATCTGGACCATCAGATCTTCCTATCAGCTTACTATATAAACCAATCCCATGCTATTGGTTTAGGATCCAAATTGAGAGCTCACAAGTGACTATTTTGCTCTCTAATAAGCATTCAAACACTCAAGAAGATCCAAGGTTTATTTCTTGCCAACATAGGTAAGTTTTCTAACTTTTTCTTCGTGTTCTTGCATCATTTTTAATGTAGATCTTTAATATTCATGTTCGTACATGTTTATTCATGGTTTCTTCATATTATTTGCATGCACATTCATACGTTCCTAATATGTTCTTCGCATATTCTTCGTGTTCATAGATTAAAACCTTATTTATGCTATATTTAGGGTTGCGATCTTCATGTTTACATGTTATTTCATAGCCGATGATGATCTAGGGTTCATCAACCCGATGATGATCTAGGAACTACTTCTAAACCCTAAACTTTAGGTAATTCCCCCTCATTATGCATGATCCCGATTCTTCTGCCTATTCTAAATTCTTCCCGAACTACGCTGACCTGAGCTTCTCACATTGAGAGGAACGTAGGCAATCTTCGGATCCGGTCTCAAACACTAACACACTACTAACACATTCATCATGATAGAAAAACCGATCATTCGGGCAATAGGAGTGCTAACGTTCAATATTCTTCTCTTGTTGTAATTTGACCCCCGAACCCACTAAAATGCTTTTTTCAATGTTTTGGCTATAATTAAAACGGCGTGGCGACTCTCATAAATTTTAATGTTGCTATGAATATTCTCAAATTCAAACACACGTATTCACAGTGGCGACTCTGCTGGGGACTGCTTTGAAACTTTTTCAAACTTAGTGGGTCTAACTTTCGTCACATCATGATGCTTGCCATGTTTACACATGCACACACTTGCCATGTTTACACATGCACACACTTGCCATGTTAAACATGCACACACTTGCCATGTTTATACATGCACACACTTGCCATGTTTACACATGCACACACCTGCCATGTTTACACATGCACACACCTGCCATGTTTACACATTGACACAACTGCCATGTTTACACATGCACACACCTGCCATGTTTACACATGCACACACCTGCCATGTTTACACATGCACACATCTGCCATGTTTACACATGCACACTTGCCATGTTTTCACGTGCCCCCTACAGTTAAGCCATGTTTACACATACACCCGCGCACTCCGCCATGTTAATACTCGTACCTTGTACCTTGTACCATGTACCTTTATTATTTTCGCCTTAGTATTAGGGTCAAACAAAACTCTGCTATGCTCCCTTGTACATTATTTTCCTTCTCCTACATTGCATTGCATAGCATCATTCAAACATTCAAAACTTCTCTCTTTTCTCCTTAAAAAGAATTAGTTTCTTGCCACACACTACCACTAGTCCGTGTCAGCACTGCACAGGTCCCTACTACCCGGAGTATTCGATGTGCAGGAATTTGTGCGCTACTGCCTCACATTTTTCGAGTCACTCGTCTACTCCACTCACCGTGTACGTTCCGCGAGCGATGGGAACCTTTAACCTAACCCGTGTCAACCCACACATAGAGATTAGGACACTCCTCGGACCACCCATTTAGGATGTAAATAAATGCAAAACTTTTCGCAAAATAAAATGTGCATTGCATCTAGGCGACCTCTAAGGTCCATCGCTCATCCGTTGGGCCATCATTGCGATCCATTTGGGTCTACCCTTCATCTCGACCCACTTTGGTCAAAATCCCACCATCCTTTGGCCTCTTAGGACAACTTTATCTACCTTTGACCTCCTAGGTCTACCCTTGACCTCCTAGGTCAACCTTACCACCTTTACCCCCTTAGGTCAACTTTATCGTCTTTGACCTCTTAGGTCTACCCTTGACCGCCTAGGTCAACTTTATCGTCTTTGACCTCTTAGGTCTACCCTTGACCTCCTAGGTCAACCTTATCACCCTCGACCTCTTAGGTCACCCCTCGATCTCTTAGGTCAACCCTTGACCGCCTAGGTCAACTTTATCCACCTCCGACCTCTTAGGTCAACCTTCGACCACCTAGGTCAACCTTCTCAACCTTTGACCGCCTAGGTCAACCTTCTCAACCTTTGACCCCCTAGGTCAACCCTTACCAACTTTTGACCTCCTAGGTAAACCTTATCCGCCTGTGACCCCTTAGGTCAACCTTTGACCTCCTAGGTCGACCTTTGACCGCCTAAGTCAACCTTCTCAACCTTTGACCCCCTAGGTCAACCTTTGACCGCCTAGGTCAACCCTCTGAACCTTTGACCTCTTAGGTCAGCCTTTGACCCCCTAGGTCAACCTTATCAACCTTTGACCGCCTAGGTCAACTTTATCTACCTTTGACCCCTTAGGTCACCTTTGACCCCCTAGGTCAACCCTTACCAACTTTGACCTCCTAGGTCAACTTTATCCGCCTCCGACCCCTTTGGTCAACCCTTGACCTCCTCGGTCAACATTATCACCCATTGACCTCTTAGGTCAACCTTTGACCTCCTAGGTCAACCCAATCACCTTTGACCTCTTAGGTCAAACTTGGACTCCTAGGTCAACCTTATCCGCTATTGACCTCTTAGGTCAATCTTTGGTCCCATAGGTGAACCCAATTACCTTTGACCTTAACCCGCTTAGGTCTAACCGTCATCCTGACCCACCTAGGTAATTATTTGACCCACCGTTGTCCATACCAACCTAGGTCAACCCGTCTCAACCCGTTTAGGTCCACGCACCATCCTCGACCCATCTAGGTCAACTCGTCCGTCTTAGGTTAAAACTACCCCTTTACCTTTGACCCATCTAGGTCAACCCGCGACCCGCTTGGGTCGACTTACCTATCTTGGATCCATCTAGGTCAATCTCCAACCTTCCAACCCGAATAGGTCAACCTTAGACCCGCTTAGGTCAAACCATGTCTATCTCACTTAGATCATCCCATAGGCAAACCGCTACAACCCGCTATCTTGATTCATTCACCATATAGGTCAATCCAACCCTTCTCATTTAGGCCGACCTATCCTTTACCCATCTAGTCAACCCACCATTATCGTCGCATCCTAGATTGAACCATTTCTTGTCTCAAACATTAGGTCAAACCTTAGGCCAAATTTAGGTCAAACTTAAGTCAAACCTTACCCGATTCCTATAGGTCTTCCTCACCCATGCTTGACTACAGACCGAGTCTTCTCCCTCTTTTTGACCCCTATGGTCACCTCTCACCTCTTTTAAAAAAGTCTAACTTGATTCGAACTACGGCGACCTGAGCCTCTTATTGTGTGGGACCTCTCCCTCATGATAAGGGGAACGTAGGCAACTTTGGCCCGGTCAAACTTTCAATTTTTTACCAAGATGCATTTCAAAATGTGGAGACCGACTCTTTTCCAAAAAATGATTTTATAACGATGCCTTATCATTAAATACGAATCTAATTCTTTTCATGACTGAGTTCTGCATCATGTCGGCTGCAAAGAACATCGAAGTTGCAACTGAAGCTGCTACCCAAGATCCCGAGACAATCCTCTACACCGGTACTGCTCTCAGTAAGCAAGCATCCCACTTCGAAGCCATCCTCGATGAACAAGCAATCAACTTTAAGGCCATTCTCAACGAGCAAGCAACACACTTTCAGAAGGAGATGCATAAGACCCTAGAGATATCGAGAGGCGCCATTTGTCTGCATTCGTGGCGTTTATGATTACCTCAGTCGAGTTCTCCCTCATGCTCAATGTCACACCCGTGCGCTCCTCAAATGTACGGGCCGCCACAGACTGTCCCCGTCGGGATGCCTCCTAGACTACTCATCAACAAGGGGTGCCGTACCTAAATCACCCTCAAAGACAGTTCGTGAAAGGAAGGACGAGCGCGAATTCGACGACTTGGGTATGCCGTTAGCCAAACTCTTCAAAAGTCTAGTTCAAGCCGCAAGTTGTCTCCTTTGTTCAACTATGAACCAAGTAGGGTGAAGCAAGGCTTGGATCCCTCCAAACACTGCCAATACCACCAGTACATTGGGCATGACACCGAAGATTGCCTCCAATTGAGGAGAAAGATTCAAAGCCTCATTGACAGCGGAGCCATCACCCGCCAACGGAATACATGGGCATGGGCAAAAGAGGAAATTGGGGCTACCTCCTTTAAATAAAGAAAAGAAAAGGGTCATTCAGTCTTCGTAGGTTCTAGAGTGTCCTTAGTCAAAAGTCCACCTTGACGATTTTTGTTTCTTTAAGTAAAGTCCACCCGGACTAGTCAGTTTAAATCTTTTAGTTCCAATAAAAGGGTCTTTATTTCTTTTCTTTTCTCTCTAGACTTGAGACATAAGCTTGCATATATCAATTTCATGAAAATTGTCTTATTCACCATTTTCGCTTGATTGCTATATCTTTATATGATGAATTAATCTTAATCTTACTCATTAATGAAGACTCATTAAAAGGTAAATGGACCCACAAACCATTCACATAACTAAGTAAACGATTAATCTCAAAATAACAAATGCTTCGATCAATTGGGATGAACGAATCACTTTCTCTTCTCTCTACATTCTAACCCCCATACACTCTCTCTATACACTCACCCCTTGTACACTTCATGTACACTCTCTATATACACCTTCTCCCATACACTATCCTCATGCGCCTCTCATCCCACCATTAGCCCCTTTTTATAAGGCCGTGACAAAGAAATGGACTGCGGTTGCTCATCATCAAATAGACATCCATGCTGCCACAATTTAAAGGGTTGGTTTGTTCCCTTCATGAGTACTACATGCCGTTACACTGGGCTGTCCGTATTCCATCGCAAATGTAAGACAAGTGCACGAGTCATCATGCCATTAATTGTGCACGTGATAATCCAATGGAGCTCTATAGGTGAAAATCAAGGGGCTAGGATACCCGCCGCCAGCAAAAGGCCGCTTGAACTATAAGGAAGCTACCTCGCAATCGAGAGAGGCGAAAGCAAACTAGGGGCTTGTCTTGCCCAATGTTTCATGTACAAAAAAAAAGAAAAAATAAATAAATATGGCTCGCTAGTTGAAACCCAAAAGGGCGACCTAGGCAAAAGTTAGAGCACTCCACAAAAAAATGAGCCCGCTAGGTTGAAAACCCAAAGGGCGGCCTAGGCAAAAAAAAAAAAAAAAAAAAAAGGGTGTGCACAAAGAGATAAAATAAAAAAGAAAAAGAAAAATAGAAGGGGCTATCACCATGGAAAAGTAAAAGTCTCATTTCTTTTCACCTCAAATGTTCTATTTTCCTTTCTTTCCTTACAAAGTAGATAAACGGCAGCAACCCATGACAACTACGATGGAGCAATCCACTGCAACAACTACAAAGGAGTAATCCATCGCAATGAGCTACAAAGAACAACTCACCTCAAACGAACCTCACACCCTAAACTCAAAACCCAACTTCATCGTCAACCGGCAACCACTCAAAGCCAAACATAACCTACCTTGGGCCAACTTTCTTTCTTTTCTTTCCTCCCACACATACCCACTGAAACCCGACCCATCATCAAGCGGGTCATCCCTGAACTACGCGGACCTGAGCTCCTCACCTTGAGGAGAACGTAGGCAACCTCCCGGTTCGGTCAAAATATACACAACCCACCTCGAGCCAATTTTCTTTCTCTTCTCTCTTCCCCATATTTCTATTCCTGACTTCTTCACTCACATTGATCAAAACATTTATTAATTTGAGGCTACTTGTTTACCATTAACCATAAACTCATTAACTAATCAACGAGGTCCATTCTCGAGCAATCAAATGAGAATCTTGAATAAAACAATTTTCAAATTCTCGACAAGTCTTCCGTTCTATAATCTAGGAAAGAGCTAAACACTTACTTTCTGTCAAGCAGGGGCTT
This sequence comes from Campanula takesimana, assembly GCA_026119855.1. Taxonomy (NCBI): domain Eukaryota; kingdom Viridiplantae; phylum Streptophyta; class Magnoliopsida; order Asterales; family Campanulaceae; genus Campanula; species Campanula takesimana. The sequence continues at coordinate 221 of JAOWBW010003159.1, read as the reverse complement.
CCTCCTTTTGTACATACATACACTCAGTTGCCCAAGAGTCAAATGTGAGTACTATCTCTCTCTCTCTTACACTCCCCAAAATGCCCCCGCATGTTTTCAAACAATTCTTTTCCTTTTTTGAGTCGACTGAATGATTTCAAAAATAAAAAAAAAAAAAAGAAAATGCGCAAAAGAAGATGCCCGCTAGATTGAAAACCCGCAAGGGCGGTCTAGGCAGAAAA
>JAOWBW010003158.1:0-39201 GCA_026119855.1 Campanula takesimana | reverse complement strand
TCATTTCACTTTCCTGGTGACTAATTGGAATGGTTCCCTACTTTGGAACCTTTAAGTTGTTCATTCATGCTAATTATTATTACTTAGCATTTATTTGAAAGTCCAGTCTGGTATTATTGGTGTGTTTGGGCGATGGGAAAGATTATAATGGCAAAGCCAAGTCCATTATAATGTTGACCATTGTTTTGCCCCCTTCTTTACCCCTTCTCCAGATTGGCCTTGGAAAGGATAGTCAGCGTCCTTTGTGAATGCATCTGGCTAACGGGCATGACTTTGTGTCAGGTCCTTGTCCTTTGTGACACTGTTATGATTATGGTTCGGTACCGGGGTTTTCTCTTCGGCTTTCATGCTATTATGAAAGATGATGATTGGTTGATTATTGAAGCTGCGCAGCGATCCTTTATTTGGATGTTCCGGTTTGGAAAACCTGGCTATATCCTTGTTATGTGTTTATTTCCGCTGCTATCTGTTATATGATAATTGCTATGTGCTATGTGATAATTAATTATTGTTTATTGCTTATTGCATCATAGCATGTCATGTAGTTGCATTAGTAACTTATTGAGATTTATCTCACCCCGTTTCTTTTATCTTTGTTTTCCTAAACCCCCCCCCCCAGGTGCTAAGGATTAGTCTCGCTGATCACGAGAGCTGAGGAGGACGCGAGTGTGGATCCATTCTTTTGGGAAGGTTGATATAGGTTGGTTTAAATTATGTAAATGTGGAACCATTTTGGGGTAGTTGTACACAAACAATGACGTCACTAAGAATTGTGTTATTTGTATTTTGTTGACATGAACTTGTGGAAGTTTATGATAGTAGTATTTGGCTTTTATCAAACTTTGATTTGTAAAACTTTGGATCACCCTTGTATTAAAAGAAATTTTTAACCTTGGTATTTCATAGTTTGTTTTAGAGTCGACGTCCAGATCGCGGTCCCTGGGCCCGCGGGGTCACGGGTACCGCGACAAAAAGTGTATCCATTTCCTTCTCAAAGGAGAGCCGTTGGGTCGGAAATGGGGGATTTCATGAGGTACGCCGTATCGGCACAAATGATATTAATTTACACAAAGCCACTTCTGGCCACTTTCTTGGCGTTGAGGGTTCGATAGCTTGCGCTTCGACCACTTTGTGAGTAGTCGACTGCCACTAGGACGAATGACTGCCCATTGCTCCCGGCAGGTGTTAGTACCCGACCTGAAAATGAGTTTATTAGGGACAAATATCCCAAGGACTTATAGGAATTAGAAACCTTGCAAAGACTTGTCCCGGATTCCTAAAAATAGCTCAATGTTCAAAACTCAAATATGGACTTAGGGTTGCCTTGTATGAACAGTAAAACCCTAGCTTGAATTTCAAGTCAGCGCGCAACGATGGCCACGCGGCCACTTTCGCCGCCGCCCTCAATATTGGCCACGCGGCCACTTTCGCCGCCGCCCTAAATATGGCCAGGCGGCCACATTCGCCCCGGATGATCTGGACCATCAGATCTTCCCATCAGTTTACTATATAAACCAATCCATGCTATTGGTTTAGGGGGATCCGAATTTGAGAGTTCTTAAACACAATTTTGCTCTCTAATTAGCATTCAAACCTCCAAGAAGATCAAGGTTTATTTCTTGCCAACATAGGTAAGTTTTCTAACTTATTTCTTCGCGTTATTGCATTATTTCTAATGTAGATCTTTAATATTCATGTTCTTGCATGTTTATTCATAGTTTCTTCATATGCTTCGCATGTTCATTCATATGTTCATATATGTTCTTCATATGTTCATCGTGTTCATAGATTAAAACCTTATTTATGCTATATTTAGGGTTGCGATCTTCATAATTACATGTTATTTCATAGCCGATGATGATCGAGGGTTCATCAACCCGAGGATGATCTAGGAACTATTTCTAAACCCTAATCTTTAGGTAATTCCCCCCTCATTATGCATGATCCCGATTCTTCTGCCTATTCTAAATTCTTCTCGAACTACGCTGACCTGAGCTTCTCACATTGAGAGGAACGTAGGCAATCTTCGGATCCGGTCTCAAACACTAACACACTACTAACACATTCATCATGATAGAAAGACCGATCATTCGGGCAATAGGAGTGATAACGTCCAATATTCTTCTCTGTTGTAATTTGGCCCCCGAACCCATTAAACATGCTTTTTCTCAATGTTTTGGCTATAACTAAAACGGCGTGGCGACTCTCATATTTTAATGTTACTATGAATATTCCCAAATTCAAACACACATATTCACAGTGGCGACTCTGCTGGGGACTGCTTTGAAACTTTTTCAAACTTAGTGGGTCTAACTTTCGTCACATCATGATGCTTGCCATGTTTACACATGCACACACTTGCCATGTTTACACATGCACACACCTGCCATGTTTACACATGCACACACCTGCCATGTTTACACATGCACACTTGCCATGTTTATACATGCACACACCTGCCATGTTTACACATGCACACACATGCCATGTTTACACATGCACACACCTGCCATGTTTACACATGCACACTTGCCATGTTTATACATGCACACACTTGCCATGTTTACACATGCACACACCTGCCATGTTTACACATGCACACCTGCCATGTTTACACATGCACACTTGCCATGTTCACACATGCACACACTTGCCATGTTCACACATGCACACACCTGCCATGTTTACACATGCACACACTGCCATGTTTACACATGCACACTTGCCATGTTTACACATGCACACACTTGCCATGTTTACACATGCACACTTTCCATGTTTACACATACACCTCACACTTTGCCATGTTTACACATGCACCTCACACTTTGCCATGTTTGCACATGCACCTCACACTTTGCCATGTTTGCACACGCACCTTGTATTTTTGCCATGTTAATATGTGTACCTTGTATTTTTTCAATACATGTATTTTTTGTACTTTCCCTATAGTACTAAGGTCAAACAAAACTCTGCTATGCTCCCTTGTACATTATTTTCCTTCTCTTGCATTGCATTGCATAGCATCATTCAAACATTCAAAACTTCTCTCTTTTCTCCTTAAAAAGAATTAGTTTCTTGCCACACACTACCACTAGTCCGTGTCAGCACTGCACATGTCCCTACTACCCGGAGTTTTCGATGTGCGGGAATTTGTGCGCTACTGCCGCCCTCTTTTCGAGTCACTCGTCTACTCCACTCACCGTGTACGTTCCGCGAGCGGTGGGAACCTTTAACCTAACCCGTGTCAACCCACACATAGAGATTAGAACACTCCTCGGACCACCCATTTAGGATGTAAATAAATGCAAAACTTTTCGCAAAATAAAATGTGCATTGCATCTAGGCGACCTCTAAGGTCCATCGCTCACCCCGTGGGCCATCTATCAAAATTCCTCATCTTGGCCTATCATCTCGGCCCGCTTTGGCCAAAATCCCACCATCCTTTGGCCTCTTAGGACAATCTTATCTACCTTTGACTTCCTAGGTCAACCTTTGACCGCCTAGGTCAACCTTCCCAACCTTTGACCTCCTAGGTCAACCTTATCTACCTTTGACCTCCTAGGTCAACCTTTGACCCCCTAGGTCAACCCTTACCAACTTTTGACCTCCTAGGTCAACCTTATCCGCCTTTGACCCCTTAGGTCAAACGTTGACCTCCTAGGTCAACCTTTGACCGCCTAGGTCAACCTTATCCGCCTTTGACCCCTTAGGTCAACCGTTGACCTCCTAGGTCAACCTTTGACCGCCTAGGTCAACCTTCTCAACCTTTGGCCCCCTAGGTCAACCTTTGACCGCCTAGGTCAACCCTCTGAACCTTTAACCTCCTAGGTCAACCTTTGACCCCCTAGGTCAACTTTCTCCGCTCTTGACCCCCTTAGGTCAACCTTTGACCCCTAGGTCAACCTTCTCCGCTCTTGACCCCTTAGGTCAACCTTTGACCCCTAGGTCAACTTTCTCCGCTCTTGACCCCTTAGGTCAACCTTTGACCCTAGGTCAACCTTCTCCGCTCTTGACCCCTTAGGTCAACCTTTGACCCCTTAGGTCAATCTTATCCATTTAAGTCAACCTTTGACCCCTAGGTCAACCTCATTTGTCTTTTAACCTCTTAGGTCAACCTTTGACCTCCTAGGTCAACCTTATCCGCCTTTGACCCCTTAGGTCAACCTTTGACCTCCTAGGTCAACCTTATCCGCCTTTGACCCCTTAGGTCAACCTTTGACCACCTAGGTCAATCTTCCCAACCTTTGACCTCCTAGGTCAACCTTATCTACCTTTGACCTCCTAGGTCAACCTTTGACCCCCCTAGGTCAACCTTTGACCTCCTAGGTCAACCTTATCTACCTTTGACCTCCTAGGTCAACCTTTGACCACCTAGGTCAATCTTCCCAACCTTTGACCTCCTAGGTCAACCTTATCAACCTTTGACCGCCTAGGTCAACCTTCTCAGGTCAACCTTCTCAACCTTTGACCCCTTAGGTCAACCTTATCAACCTTTGACCGCCTAGGTCAACCTTAGGTCAACCTTTGACCTCCTAACCTTATCACCTTTGACCTCTTAGGTTAACCCTTGATCGCCTAGGTCAACCTTATCTACCTTTGACCTCTTAGGTCAACCCTTGACCGCCTAGGTCAACTTTATCCGCCTTTGACCTCTTAGGTCTACCCTTGACCTCCTAGGTCAACCCTATCACCTTCGACCTCTTAGGTCACCCTCGACCTCTTAGGTCAACCTTTAACCCCATAGGTCAACCTCATCCACCTTTGACCTCTTAGGTTAACCCTTGACCGCCTAGGTCAACCTCATCCACCTTTGACCTCTTAGGTCAACCCTTGACCCCCTAGGTCAACTTAATCATCTTTGACCTCTTAGGTCAACCTTTGACCCCCCTAGGTCAACATCATCCCCCTAGGTCAACCTCATCCTCCTAGGTCAACCTTATCCGTTTTTGACCTCTTAGGTCAATCTTTGATTCCATAGGTGAACCCAATTACCTTTGGTCCTAACCCCCTTAGGTCGAGCCGTCATCTTGACCCACCTAGGTCATTATTTGACCCACCGTCGTCCAGACCAACCTAGGTCAACCCGTTTAGGTCCAACTTGTCCGTCTTAGGTTAAAACTACCCCTTCACCTTTGACCCGTCAAGGTCACCCCGTGACCCGCTTAGGTCGACTTACCTCTCTTGGATCCATCTAAGTCAATCTCTAACCTTCCTTAGTCTACCAACCCGAATAAGTCAACCTTAGACCCGCTTAGGTCAAACCATGTCCATCCCGCTTAGATAATCCCATAGGCAAACCGCTACAACCCGCTATCTTGATCCATTCACCATATAGGTCAATCCAACCTTTTCTCAATTAGGTCGACCTATCCTACACCCATCTAGGTCAAACCACCATTATTGTCGCATTCTAGCTTGAACCACTTCTTGTCTCAAACCTTAGGTCAAACCTTAGGTCAAATTTAGGTCAAACCTTAAGTCAAACCTTACCCGATTCCTATAGGTCTTCCTCACCCATGCTTGACTACAGACCGAGTCATCTCCCTCTTTTTGACCCCTATGGTCATCTCTCACCTCTTTTTAAAAGTCTAACTTGATTCGAACTACGGCGACCTGAGCCTCTTATTGTGTGGGACCTCTCCCTCATGATAAGGGGAACGTAGGCAACTTCGGCCCGGTCAAACTTTCAATGTTTTACCAAAATGCATTTCAAAAATGTGGAGACCGACTCTTTTCCAAAAAATGATTTTATAACGATGCCTTATCATTAAATACGAATCTAATTTAATTCAACTAAGAGGCTTAATTCTTTCATGACAAGAGTTCTGCATCATGTCGGCTGCAAGGAACATCGAAGTTGCAACTGAAGCTGCTACCCAAGATCCCGAGACAATCCTCTACACCGGTACTGCTCTCAGTAAGCAAGCATCCCACTTCGAAGCCATCCTCGATGAACAAGCAATCCACTTTAAGGCCATTCTCAACGAGCAAGCAACACACTTTCAGAAGGAGATGCATAAGACCCTAAGAGATATCGAGAGGCGCCATTTGTCTGGCATTCGTGGCATTTATGATTACCTCAGTCGAGTTCTCCCTCTTGCTCAATGTCAACACCCGTACGCTCCTCAAATGTACGGGCCGCCACAGACTGTCCCCGTCGGGATGCCTCCTATGACTACTCATCAACAAGGGGTGCCGGTACCTAAATCACCCTCAAAGACAGTTCGTGAAAAGAAGGACGAGCGCGAATTCGACGACTTAGGTATGCCGTTAGCCAAACTCTTCAAAAGTCTAGTTCAAGCCGGCAAGTTGTCTCCTTTGATCAACTATGAACCAAGTAGGGTGAAGCAATGCTTGGATCCCTCCAAACACTGCCAATACCACCAGTTAATTGGGCATGACACCGAAGATTGCGTCCAATTGAGGAGAAAGATTCAAAGCCTCATTGACAGCGAAGCCATCACCCGCCAACGGAATACATGGGCAAAAGAGGAAATTGGGGCTACCTCCTTTAAATAAAAGAAAAGAAAAGGGTCATTCAGTCTTCGTAGGTTCTAGAGTGTCCTTAGTTAAAAGTCCACCTTGGACGATTTTTGTTTCTTTAAGTAAAAGTCCACCCCGGACTAGTCAGCTTCAATCTTTTAGTTCCAATAAAAGGGTCATTATTTCTTTTCTTTTCTCTCTAGACTTGAGACATAAGCTTGCATATATTAATTTCATGAAAATTGTCTTATTCACCATTTTCGCTTGATTGCTATATCTTTATATGATGAATTAATCTTAATCTTATTCATTAATGACGACTCATTAAAAGGTAAATGGACCCACAAACCATTCACATAACTAAGTAAACGATTAATCTCAAAATAACAAATGCTTCGATCAATTGGGATGAACGAATCACTTTCCCTTCTCTCTACATTCTACCCCCATACACTCTCTCTATACACTCACCCTTTGTACACACTTCATGTACACTCTCTATATACACCTTCTCCCATACACTATCCTCATACGCCTCTCATCCCACCATTAGACCCCTTTTTATAAGGTCGTGACAAAGAAATGGACTGCGGTTGCTCATCATCAAATAGACATCCATGCTGCCACAATTTAAAGGATTGGTTTGTTCCCATCATGAGTACTACATGCCGTTACACTGGGGCTGTCCGTATTCCATCGCAAATATAAGACAAGTGCACGAAGTCATTCATTGGTGCACGTGATAATCCAATGGAGCTCTACCGGTGAAAATCAAGGGGCTAGGACGCCCGCCGCTAGCAAAAGGCCGCTTGAACTATAAGGAAGCTACCTCGCAATCGAGAGAGGCGAAAGCAAACTAGGGGCTTGTCTCGCCCAATGTTTCATGTACAAATAAAAAAAATATATATATATATATATATATGGCTCGCTAGGTTGAAACCTAAAAGGGCGACCTAGGCAAAAGTTAGAGCATTGCACAAAAAGAAGCCCGCTAGGTTGAAAACCCGAAAGGGCGGCCTAGGCAAAAAAAAAAAAAAAAAAAGGGGTGTGCACAAAAAATATAAAATAAAAAATAAAAGAAAAATAGAAGGGGCTATCACCATGGAAAAGTAAAACTCCCATTTTATTTTCACTTCAAATGTTCTATTTTTCTTTCTTTCCCCAAAAGGAAGATTAATGCGGCAGCAACAGCCCATGACAACTACAATGGAGCATTCCACCGCAATGAGCTACAATGAAGCAATCCAAAGCAACAAGCTACAACAGAGAAACCTATCGCGACAAATGAACCTCACACCCCTAAACTCAAACCCAATTTCATCATCAGCCGGGCCACCCCCGAACTACGCGGACCTGAGCTTCTCACATTGAGGAGAACGTAGGCAACCTTAGGGTCCGGTCCAAAATATACACAACCCACCTCGTAGCCAATTTTCCTTCTCTTCTCTCTTCCCCCATATTTCTACTCCTGACTTCTTCACTCACAATTGATCAAAACATTTATTAATTTGAGGCTACTTGTTTACCAATTAACCATAACTCATTAACTAATCAACGAGGTCCATTCTCGAGCAATCAAATGAGAATCTTGAATAAAACAATTTTCAAATGTCTCGACAAGTCTTCCGTTCTACAATCTAGGAAAGAGCTAAACACTTACTTTCTGTCAAAGCAGGGGCTTCCTCCCTTTTGTACATATATACCCTCAGTTGCTCAAAAGAGTCAAAATGTGAGTACTATCTCTCTCTCTCTCTTACTCTCCTCAAAATGCCCCCGCATGTTTTCAAACAATTCTTTTTTCCTTTTTTGAGTCGACTGAATGAGTTCAAAAAAAAAAAAAAAAAAAAAAAAAAATTGACGCAAAAGAGATGCCCGCTAGATTGAAAACCTGTAAGGGCGGTCTAGGCAGAAAAAAGGGTGCGTCTTAAAAAAGGTAGGATACCCCGCTCTACGCGACTGGGGCTTCCCTAACAATAAAGGACCGACCATAAGGTTTCTCAAAGGATGCCGGGGCTTCATCAAGCACATACTTAGAAGAAGAGGACTCCTCATCATCAAGCTCGACGTAGGATTTCTCAAAGGAGGGAGGATACCCCGCTCCACGCAACTGGGGCTTCCCTAACAAGAAAGGACCGACCATAAGGTTTCTCAAAGAATGCCGGGGCTTCATCAAGCACATACTTTGAAGAAGCGCATCCCTCATCATCAAGCTTGACGTAGAGTTTCTCAAAGGAGGGAGGGTACCCGCTCACCAAATTAGATAATCCCCAACGGAATGGGTCGACTATGTGGTTTCCCAGAGAATACCGAGGTGTCAACAAGGATACACTTAGATGAAGAGCACCCCTCATCGTCAACTCGGCACGCGACGACCTATTTGGATTGATTAGAATCATAATTAATTATAAGGCATCTGTATAAGATCATAACACTTTCATAAAGTTTTCTCCTCCCCGACACTTTGTTTATAAACCCGCACGCTCGGTCTCCACAAAATTGTAAAAACATCCTCGATCCATCTGAGACCCATCTCCGTGATTCTTGAGTTGACTCGGTCCTTCACCCTATTTCCTACACAATAGGATACCCTTAGGTCCCAACCTACCTGGTTCAAAACCTTAGGTCCCAAGCTTACCCGGTCAGTCTTGCCTAAGTTACACCATAAACTCTCTAAGTCCCGAGCCTACCCGATCAGTCTTACCTAGGTCCCAAACCTACCCAGTGAGTCTTACCTACGTTACATCATAACCTCTTAGCTCGACCTTCCGCAAGTTCGTAACATCTGTATAAGATCATAACACTTTCATAAAGTTTTCTCCTCCCCGACACTTTGTTTATAAATCCGCACGCTCGGTCTCCACAAAATTGTAAAAACATCCTCGATCCATCTGAGACCCATCTCCGTGATTCTTGAGTTGACTCGGTCCTTCACCCTATTCCTACACAATAGGATACCCTTAGGTCCCAACCTACCTGGTTCAAAACCTTAGGTCCCAAGCTTACCCGGTCAGTCTTGCCTAAGTTACACCATAAACTCTCTAAGTCCCGAGCCTACCCGATCAGTCTTACCTAGGTCCCAAACCTACCCAGTGAGTCTTACCTACGTTACATCATAACCTCTTAGCTCGACCTTCCGCAAGTTCGTAGCATGACCCCTTCGGCCTCAAACCGGTTCTACCCAAAACTTCAAACCTTAAACCAGTTAACCAAAGCCAAATCCTTAGGGTGACCCATTAGGTCCCGAACCTACCGGTCCCGAGCCTACCTGATCTCCTAGATCTCAAACCTACCAACACATACTCATCCTTACCTTGTCTAAGCAATAGCTCTCTTATCCTCCTCGTTCCAACCTTTTAGGTCTACTCAGTCTAACCTGTTGAGCGATCCCTTAGATCCCAAGACCATTCGAGTCTACCAAACTTATCCTTGAAGTCCATACCTTAGGCCTCAACCCCTAAACCTTTAGGTTACAAGACTTTCTACCCTTTAGGTCTCTTACCTTACATCTCCACCCTTGGAACTCTTTAATTCCCAAGCCTACTTGGTCCAATTAAAAGCGACGCATCTACGTCTCCCGACTCCTGTCATATCCAAGCCATGGCCCTACCACTCTTAAACCTACCAAGTACCAACCTAGTGTCACCCCTTAGCTTCAAAAGACTTCCTAGTCTGACCTTCAACCCCTTAAGGACTCTAACCTACTTAATCCAAGCCGAGTCCAAACCTCGCCACCTACAAGGTCCACCATTGAACTCCATGGATCTCAAACATCGCTCCCCCAACGAGTCCAAATCTCAAACCTTGTTCAAGTATATAGGATCTCCTGCGCACCGCGCCATGCCATAGGGATCTCAAAACCCATCCGGTCAAGACTCGTGTCCTTAGTCCCATCCCTAACCTACCTTCACAATTGCCAAATGAGTTGGTCCCGCGCATGACCTCTAAGACAAAATTAAGTCCTAAGCATATCCAATCCTGTTAGGTACCTATTGCACTCGAGCAAAGTCTTTGAGACTCAAGTCCATACCTACGCGCCAACATGGTCACATATCCAAACCCATTTCCCGCACCTATGGTTCGCACCTAGCCTAAACTTTCAAACACTCTAGGATCCAAGCCCGACATGCTTATTAGGTACTAGGATCATCCAATCCCAATCCATTGCTCCTTGGTCGACCTCAAGCCTGCTTGGTCCTAATCCATAACGCGTTTTCTCTAGGACAAAAGACTTACCCGCTTGAAAGCCTTATGTCCCAACGGTACCCTGCCTAGCCTTCGATCTCCTAGATCTCACGCCTACCATTCCATTCGGCCCCGGTCTCCTTAACACATGTCTGAGTCTTACCCTAGCTAAACCCTAGAACTTTAGCCTAGGTCTAATCTATCGAGCCTATCCAGCCACGAGGTATCAAGCTCATTTGCCCCAAACCGCAACACTCTTAGACCTCAAACTTGCTCGGTCTAAACCAAGACAAACCTTCAAATGCTTTCGGTCTCCAAACCCTAGCCTTAAACCTAGGTAAACACATTCTCTAAACCCTAGCCTCAAGCCTAGGTAGTCATATCATTCTCTCTGAACCCTAGCCTCAAGCCTAGGTAATTACATCCTTCCTAAACCCTAGCCCTGAGCCTAGGTAGTTACATCCCTTCCAAACCCTAGCTTAGAGCCTAGGTATTTACACCCTTCCTAAACCCTAGCCTTGATTCTAGGTAGTCACGTATCCTCCCTAAACCCTAGCCTTGATCCTAGGTAGTCACGTATCCTCTCTAAACCCTAGCCTCAAGCCTAGGTAGTCATATCATTCTCTCTGAACCCTAGCCTCAAGTCTAGGTAATTACATCCTTTCAAACCCTAGCCTAAAGCCTAGGAAGTTACATCTTTCTTAAACCCTAGCCTTGATCCTAGGTAGCTACACCCTTCGTAAACCCTAGCCTTGATCCTAGGTAGTCACATATCCTATCTAAACCCTAGCCTTAAGCCTAGGAAACCACAACATCCCCTTTAACCCTAGCCCAAATTCTAGGGAATTTCCAAAGCCCCGTATGCAACATCATTTCCAAATTTCCGAAACCCTAGTCTCGAAACCTAGGAAATTTACAATCTCAATTCTCCGTTTTATTGAACCCTAGTCCAAAACCTAGGATATAATGCCCTGTCCAAAACTCAATCAACCCTAGCCTCAAGCCTAGGAAGTCGCATTCACTCCAAACCCTAGCCTCAAGCTTAGGTAGTCGCACTCTTTATAAACCCTAGCCTCGAGCCTAGGTAGTCGCATTCGCTCCAAACCCTAGCCTCGAGCCTAGGTAGTCGCATTCGCTCCAAACCCTAGCCTTAAGCTTAGGTAGTCGCACTCTTTCTAAACCCTAGCCTCGAGCCTAGGTAGTCGCATTCGCTCTAAACCCTAGCCTCGAGCCTAGGTAGTCGCATTCGCTCTAAACCCTAGCCTCAAGCCTAGATAGTCGCACTCTTTCCAAAACCCTAGCCTCAAGCCTAGGTAGAAATTATCCTCTTTAAACTCTATCATCAAGCCTAGGATTCAACATTCCCTTCAAACCCCAGTCCTATACTTAGGAAACTCCTTCACCTTAGTCTCAAAACGTAGGAAGTTTACAGTCCTTAGCCTTAAAACCTAGCCTAAAGCCTAGGTTACCATGAACCTTTCCAAGCCATAGTCACCAATCCCGGAAAATGGTGAACCCTAACATCAAGCTTAGTGGACCTTCCACAAAAGCAATCCCTCTTCCCAACGGTCCATGGTCTCAAGCCTAGGAAGTCACAACCCTTTCAACTCCCAACCTTGGGTCTAAAGCCAACGCCTTTGCAATCTCTAAACCTACCACAACTCCAAGCCCTAGCCTCGAAGCCTAGGATATTTCTAAACCCTAGTCCCAAACCTAGGAGAGTCATGGTCCTTAAACACCAGTTTCCAAACCCTTGTTCGAAACCCTAACATCTAGGAAGTTCCCAAACCTCAACCTCTCCAAACCCTAGTCTCGAAACCTAGGAAATTTATAATCTCAATCCCCCGCTAGTCTTATGCCTAGGATACAATAGCCTTTCCATATTCTCTCCGAACCCTAGCCTCGAGCCTAGGCAGTCGCATTCTCTCCAAACCCTAGCCCGTAAGCCTAGAAAACCCACATTGTATCCAAGACACGACCTCAAGTCTAAACAACCATAACATCTTTTGCATCCTTATCTCAAGGATAAGAGGCTACCCATCCCCTTTCCTTAGAAGCCTTAGGTCCTACCCTAAGCAACCAAACAAAATGTCCCTTACCTAATACCTTCATCTTAATGGTTCGTAGCCTCATATTAGGTATTCCTCCTAATTTAGGGTAAGCGGATCCCAAAACATTACGCTTTCCGTGGTCGTCCTTTGCTCACCAAAGAGTCCTTTACCTTAGCAACTCCCCGAGAGTCCATCTCCTTTGTGACTCCCCGAGAGTCCCTCACCTTTGTGACTCCCCAAGAGTCTATCACCTTTGTGATTTCATGAGAGGTCATCCTTTTTGCAACTTCATAACAATCCGTCATCTTCGCGACTCATGATAAGTTCGCCAGCTTTATGACTCTGCAAGGGTCTATTGTCCTTTAGAACATCATTTGGTTTTAAAAAGCCTAAAAAAATCTCTAAATTATCCTTTGTTTAAAAACTATCGTGGTGACCGGGAGTTATCCCTACTGCACGAATGTTTCACCCCTTTAAAAACTATCGTGGTGACCGGGAGTTATCCCTACTGCACGAATGTTTCATCTCTTTAAAAACTATCGTGGTGACCGGGAGTTATCCCTACTGCACGAATGTTTCATCTCTTTAAAAACTATCGTGGTGACCGGGAGTTATCCCTACTGCACGAATGTTTCATCTCTTTAAAAACTATCGTGGTGACCGGGAGTTATCCCTACTGCACGAATGTTTCATCTCTTTAAAAACTATCGTGGTGACCGGGAGTTATCCCTACTGCACGAATGTTTCGTCTCTTTAAAAACTATCGTGGTGACCGGGAGTTATCCCTACTGCACGACTGTTTCGTCTCTTTAAAAACTATCGTGGTGACCGGGAGTTATCCCTACTGCACGAATGTTTCATCTCTTTAAAAACTATCGTGGTGACCGGGAGTTATCCCTACTGCACGATGTTTCATCTCTTTAAAAACTATCGTGGTGACCGGGAGTTATCCCTACTGCACGAATGTTTCATCTCTTTAAAAACTATCGTGGTGACCGGGAGTTATCCCTACTGCACGAATGTTTCATCTCTTTAAAAAACTATCGTGGTGACCGGGAGTTATCCCTACTGCACGAATGTTTCATCTCTTTAAAAACTATCGTGGTGACCGGGAGTTATCCCTACTGCACGAATGTTTCATCTCTTTAAAAACTATCGTGGTGACCGGGAGTTATCCCTACTGCACGACTGTTTCGTCTCTTTAAAAACTATCGTGGTGACCGGGAGTTATCCCTACTGCACGAATGTTTCATCTCTTTAAAAACTATCGTGGTGACGGGAGTTATCCCTACTGCACGAATGTTTCATCTCTTTAAAAACTATCGTGGTGACCGGGAGTTATCCCTACTGCACGAATGTTTCATCTCTTTAAAAACTATCGTGGTGACCGGGAGTTATCCCTACTGCACGAATGTTTCATCTCTTTAAAAACTATCGTGGTGACCGGGAGTTATCCCTACTGCACGAATGTTTCATCTCTTTAAAAACTATCGTGGTGACCGGGAGTTATCCCTACTGCACGAATGTTTCATCTCTTTAAAAACTATCGTGGTGACCGGGAGTTATCCCTACTGCACGAATGTTTCATCTCTTTAAAAACTATCGTGGTGACCGGGAGTTATCCCTACTGCACGAATGTTTCATCTCTTTAAAAACTATCGTGGTGACCGGGAGTTATCCCTACTGCACGAATGTTTCATCTCTTTAAAAAACTATCGTGGTGACCGGGAGTTATCCCTACTGCACGAATGTTTCATCTCCTTAAAAACTATCGTGGTGACCGGGAGTTATCCCTACTGCACGAATGTTTCATCTCTTTAAAAACTATCGTGGTGACCGGGAGTTATCCCTACTGCACGACTGTTTCGTCTCTTAAAAACTATCGTGGTGACCGGGAGTTATCCCTACTGCACGTACATTTGTTATTGCTTCGTTATATTATCGCGATGACTGAGAGTTGTCTCTACTTCGCGTACGTTCTGTTGCAATTTGCAGAGGCCCGTCTACCTCTATATTGCGTAATATCCACCACTTGTTAGTTTATGAATTGTGATTGACAGAGGCCCGTCTATCTTGATATCGCATAAGCTCCGGCTATTACCATTTTACCATCTTGGGATTATGTAGACCCCGCCGTCTATATGTCTCGCACCATTGTCACCCTTACCTTCTTTCCCCAATATTTGCTTAGGATTCGTATGGTTGTAGAGACTTCGGCGCCTCTATGACATACCATCCTAGATCAATCGTAATTGGCAGAAGCCTCGGCGTTTCTATTTGCGAGCGATCCAGCATCTATTTTAGGATTCGTATGGTTGTAGAGACTTCGGCGCCTCTATGACATACCATCCTAGATCAATCGTAATTGGCAGAAGCCTCGGCGTTTCTATTTGCGAGCGATCCAGCATCTATTTTAGGATTCGTATGGTCGTAGAGACTTCGGCGCCTCTATGACATACCATCCTAGATCAATCGTAATTGGCAGAAGCCTCGGCGTTTCTATTTGCGAGCGATCCAGCATCTATTTTAGGATTCGTATGGTCGTAGAGACTTCGGCGCCTCTATGACATACCATCCTAGATCAATCGTAATTGGCAGAAGCCTCGGCGTTTCTATTTGCGAGCGATCCAGCATCTATTTTAGGATTCGTATGGTCGTAGAGACTTCGGCGCCTCTATGACATACCATCCTAGATCAATCGTAATTGGCAGAAGCCTCGGCGTTTCTATTTGCGAGAGATCCAGCATTTATTAGGATTTGCATGATCGTAGAGACTTCGGCGCCTCTATGACATACGCATCCTAGATTGATCGCGGTTGGCAGAAGCCTCGGCGTTTTCTGTTCGCGAGAGATCCGACATCTATTACTTTAGCGCGATCGGAAGGAACCCTGGCGATCCTGATTGCGTTTACCATTCCATCTTGGGATTATTTAGACAGCGTAGTCCTTATTTTTCCAAATAACTCTATTGCTTACGAATGATTCGTTCTTCATACAGGATAGTGCCCGTAGGTTTATTATCCCTAGCAGGAGTCCGATATCTCGTTTTATCCCCAGTAGAGCTCTGAACTACGACCGGCTTGATTCCTCAGAGGATACGTAGGAAACCTGAAAAGGTCCAGCCACCCGACCGACGCGGTCATCTATCATCCCCAGCAGGTGCATTTTCCCCAGCAGAAGACGTTGCTCCCCATCAGAGGACAGTCATTCCCAATTTCCCCATCAGATTTGAACTACGTTTGGCTTGATTCCCCCGCGGATACGTAGGTCGCCTGTCAAGGTTCAGCCGTTCCCTTACCTTTCATCTGTTTTGAAACTCATGTTTCAGACGGATCCTTCTCTTATCGTCGACCCCACATTGCCTTGCAAGAAGCGTCGCCGAGGGGCTACTGTTAGTACCCGACCTGAAAATGAGTTTATTAGGACTTTCCCAAATATACAAGGACTTTATAGGAATTAGAAACCTTGCAAAGACTTGTCCCGGATTCCTAAAAATAGCTCAATGTTCTAGAAAACATTAAATATGGACATTTAGGGTTGCCTTGTATGAACAGTAAAACCCTAGCTTGAATTTCAAGTCAGCGCGCAACGATGGCCACGCGGCCACTTTCGCCGCCGCCCTCAATATTGGCCACGCGGCCACTTTCGCCGCCGCCCTCAATATTGGCCACGCGGCCACTTTCGCCGCCGCCCTAAATATTGGCCACGCGGCCACATTCGCCCCGGATGATCTGGACCATCAGATCTTCCCATCAGTTTACTATATAAACCAATCCCATGCTATTGGTTTAGGGGGATCCGAATTTGAGAGTTCTTAAACACAATTTTGCTCTCTAATTAGCATTCAAACCTCCAAGAAGATCAAGGTTTATTTCTTGCCAACATAGGTAAGTTTTCTAACTTATTTCTTCGCGTTATTGCATTATTTCTAATGTAGATCTTTAATATTCATGTTCTTGCATGTTTATTCATAGTTTCTTCATATGCTTCGCATGTTCATTCATATGTTCATATATGTTCTTCATATGTTCATCGTGTTCATAGATTAAAACCTTATTTATGCCATATTTAGGGTTGCGATCTTCATAATTACATGTTATTTCATAGCCGATGATGATCGAGGGTTCATCAACCGAGGATGATCTAGGAACTATTTCTAAACCCTAATCTTTAGGTAATTCCCCCCTCATTATGCATGATCCCGATTCTTCTGCCTATTCTAAATTCTTCTCGAACTACGCTGACCTGAGCTTCTCACATTGAGAGGAACGTAGGCAATCTTCGGATCCGGTCTCAAACACTAACACACTACTAACACATTCATCATGATAGAAAGACCGATCATTCGGGCAATAGGAGTGATAACGTCCAATATTCTTCTCTTGTTGTAATTTGGCCCCCGAACCCATTAAACATGCTTTTTCTCAATGTTTTGGCTATAACTAAAACGGCGTGGCGACTCTCATATTTTAATGTTACTATGAATATTCCCAAATTCAAACACACATATTCACAGCAGGATGAACTTTACCGATGATGTCTATCCCCCAACAAGAGAAAGGCCAAGGTGTGACCATGTTGTAAAGTTGTGAGGGTGGAGCATGTTGCAGATTAGCGTGGAATTGGCATTTGGCACACCTTTTGACTTTCTCGATACAGTCTCGTTCCATAGTGATCCAATAGTAACCAATGCGAAGTATCTTCTTGACTAGCATAAACCCGTTCATGTGGGGTCCACATTCTCCTTCGTGCACTTCACACATTATCTCTTGAGCTTCGGTCTTATTGGCGCATAAAAGATTGATCCCGTTGTGGTGCCTTTTATAGACTCGGTCCCCAATCAGTACGTACCGAGAGGCTAACCTTTGCAGAGCTGCTTGAGACTTCTTATTGATGTTCTCGGGATAAGTGCCGTCTTTGAGGAAGTTCATGATATCCGAATACCACGGAGAGTTTGCTTGAACCTCGTTGATCTCGATACTCATGCAATATGCCGGACTGTTCCTTCGAGCAATTTTGAACGGCTTCACCATTTTCCCTTTGGGCATTTCAACTAATGAAGCTATAGTGGCCAGTGCATCGGCGAAGCGATTCTTATCCCTTGGCAGGTAGTTGAAAGTGATCTCTTGGAATTGTTCAACCAGTTCTTCAAGGTGCTGACCATATTGTTGGAGATTCGGGTCTTGGGTTCGCCATTTACCCGATTGTTGATTGATAAGGAGCAAAGAGTCGCCGAACACTTCTAGTTCCGTGACGTTTCTTTCGAGAGCTGCTTCGAGCCCTGCTATGCATGCTTCGTACTCGGCAATGTTGTTGGTAGCTTCGAATTCCAGGCGTATGGCAATGGGAGTGTAGATGTCGTTTGGATCGACAAGCAATACCCCTATACCAAAACCGTGTTTATTGGCGGCGCGATCCAAAAAAAGTTGCCACTTGTCTTCCTCGGTTGCAGTACAAATTAACTGCTCGTCGGGGAACTGTACATCTTCCCCCTTCACTTCGTCACACGGGAATTCGGCAAGCTGGTCACTGAACACTTCCCCCTGACGGATTTTAGTGTGACGTAAGTGATATCATAGCCGGCGAGCATGAAGTACCATTTGGCTATTCTTGTTGACATGAAAGGCTTCTCGAAGATGTAGCGGAGCGGGTCCACCTTTGCTACTAGCTTGATCGGAAAAGCTTCCATATAGTGTTTGAGCTCTTGAGTGACCCAAACCAATGCTGCACATGACTTCTCTAAGACAGAGTAGTTCTTTTCGCCTCCTTGGAATCGGCGACTGACAAAATAAATGGCGTTCTCCTTTGTGGACTCTCGTTGCTCTTGTGCTAACATAGCCCCTAGGGCTTCATCATTGACAGTGAGATAAAGCAACAGAGGTTTCTCCTTGTGCGGCAGAACTAGAACAGGAGGGCACGTCAAGTAATGCTTTACTTGATCGAAGGCTTCTTGGCACGCGTCGGTCCATTCTAGAGCCACATTCTTCTTGAGTAGCTTGAAGATTGGCTCGCACATGGAAGTGAGTTGGTGCACAAACCGACTGATGTATTGTAGTCTTCCCATGAAACCTTTAATCTCTTTCTGCATCTTTGGAGGAGGCATGTCAATGATTGCCTTGATTTTGGAGGGGTCTACTTCGATTCCTCTTTCAGTGACCATATAACCAAGAACTTTGCCTCGGATAACCCCGAATGTGCACTTTGCAGGGTTGAGCCTCATCTTGTGTTGACGAAGCCTTTCGAAGAACTTGCGGAGATCGATTAGGTGTTGACCATCAGTTCCTTTGGAGTGAATGATCATGTCGTCCACATCGACCTCGATTTCTTTGTGAATCATGTCGTGGAACAAGTCTGTCACGGCTCTTTGGTAGGAAGCCCCAGCATTTCTTAACCCAAATGGCATGACTGTGTAGCAAAAGGTACCCCACGGTGTTGTGAAGGCTGTCTTATGTTGATCCTCCTCGGCCATGAGAATCTGATTGTACCAAGCGAACCCATCCACGAATGAGCGGACTTCGTAGGCAGCAGTGGAGTCGACTAGCATGTCGATATTAGGGAGTGGAAAATCATCCTTTGGGGAAGCTTTGTTTAAATCCCGGAAGTCTACACAAACTCGAACCTTGCCGTTCGCCTTCCTGACTGTCATAATGTTGGCTAACCATGTCGGATACTCGATAACCTTGATGAAACCCACACTGAGTAGCTTCTCAATCTCTTCTTTGACCTGCAGAGACCATTCTGGCTTGATCTTTCTGAGCTTCTGCTTTACTGGCCTGGTATCTTCTCTGATCGGAATCCTGTGCTCCGCTACCTTTCTGTCTAAACCTGGCATGTCTTTGTATGACCATGCGAACACATCCACGAACTCCCGTAGTAATGCAGTCAATCTGTCTCTGTCGTCTCCCTTGAAGAAGCTTCCAATCTTGGTTTCTTTTGGCTCTTCTTCGGTACCCAGATTAACAACATGCAATTCTTCGTCAGCCTTTGGACCATTCTCGCCACGACTACGGACTTGTTGAGCAAGTTCATTTAAGTATGTTGTGTTTTCGTGGTCTATTTCATCATAATTTGAATCGTTATTAACTTGTTCGTTAAGTTCATTATTAGTTAATTCATCATTTATGATGTTTGCAATCTCAGGGTACTCAGAAATATCAAATTTTTCATTAGCAAAGAAAGGAAACACACGCTCGGCTATGGCCTCCAAATCCTCTTGGGTGAGGGTATTAGAGACACTCTCGGACTCGAAAGTAAGTGTGAGCTGCTCTTTCTTTGTTGCTGTGCGGGGTATGCAACCCATTTCTTGGACTAAGAATTCCTCGGATACCACGGGCCCTTTTGTTGAATACCAATTGTTGATCGGCTCGGAGCTTGGCGGGATCTCACTGATAGTTTCGTTCATGATGACGGTGTCATGGATGGCGTTAACTTGGCATTTATTCATCATGGCGAGCTCTTCAAA
Organism: Campanula takesimana; assembly: GCA_026119855.1. NCBI lineage: Eukaryota > Viridiplantae > Streptophyta > Magnoliopsida > Asterales > Campanulaceae > Campanula > Campanula takesimana. The sequence goes on along the minus strand of JAOWBW010003158.1, from coordinate 19,020 downwards.
CATGGAGGCTAAATCTGTCAGTTCTTCCCCCACGGTGATTTCTGTCTCGGACTCTATAGTCATCTTCCTCCCCCACCATTCACGGGGCGACATGGGAGTTGGTTCTCTTTCGGATATCTGGACCTCACAATCGGAGAAGATTTCGAGGCCGGGCTTTTTGACACCTTTATTGTTAACCCACGGCTCGGGAAAGATCATGTATGGAACGTCTTCCCCTTGGCGGACAAAATAACCATTCAACGTCTTGCGATAAGGCCTTAGATTAGGGACTTCATACCGACGGCCTTCTTTACGAGCTCGGGCCTTTTCGTTCTTGATCGCTTGCTCTTGTTTCAAGTCTTCTTTGGAAGGCTCATACCCCAAACCGAAGGTGTTCTTGACAAATGGGACTTGCACGGGATGTAGGATTCCTTGCTGATACTCCCTAAGCCTAAACCAGGGAAGTAGTCCATATTCCTCATCATGCGGAGGACTTTGTGATTGCTGGGGGTCCATGATCCGTTTCCCCCTTTTTATCAATGGCGTTGATTGAGACGCCGGAGAGAGTGGAGTCTGGTAGACCATGCTGAACTTGGTGGACGGGCTCACCTTTTCTGTGGATAGTGATGTTTTCAGCCATTACGGTCACTATTTCATCACCATTTCGGATCTTGACACATTGGTGGAGAGTTGACGGTAAGGCATTAGCACTGTGAATCCATGGTCGACCCAACAGTAAGTTGAACGAGGCCGGGATATCAAGCACTTGGAATGGAACGGACATGACCATGCTCCCAAACTCAATGTCTATTTCGATCATACCATGACTGTACGGGCGGTGCTGTCATAACCTCGGATTACTTGAGTAGAAGGCTTCAAATCAGAATCCTTAAGCCCCAGTATTCCCATGATTCTACCAGGCATGAGATTGAGTGCGGAACCACCGTCCACTAAGACTCTTGAGACGGGCCTCCCCCTTGCTCGTACCTTGAGGTAAATAGCTTCGTTGTGGTCGGAACCAAACAGTGGAAGGTCCATATCGGCAAAGGTGATGACGTTGCCAAAATGAATGTGACCAATCATTGCCGTGAGGTCCTCGGGAGTAGTATCGGGAGAAACTGATGTATCATCGAGATTGCGGATGACAAGATCTCGGTGTTTCTTTGAGGATGCAATGAGGTCCCAAATAGAGATGTTGGCTTGAGTTTTCTTGAGTTGGACAAGTAGAGGATCTTCGGGAGCGTTGTGAGCTTGCGGCTTTTGAGAAGAGGAGCTCGGTGCGGAAGTGGAAGGGTTGCTTGCTATGACTCGATCGGATCGAGTTAGCATGTTGACGTTCCCATCTTGTTTCTTTTTCCTATTCTCTAGTACTTCCCTCATTACCTCATCGTAAGTCACTACATAACAAGAATTGTCAAGTTTATTCATAACATTGGGGCCCCCATTCACAATTGGGATTGAATGGGTGGTCCCCTCGAGTTCTCCTATCTCTATTACATTGACATGCTCGTCATTAGTCACTACAAATTCTTTCTTATCTATGAGATCTTGAATGACATTGCGGAGAACGAAGTAATCCTCGGTGGTGTGGCCACTATATTGGTGGTAGCCACAATATTTGTGGTGAGAATGATTGGAGTTGATCGTCTTGGGTTGGTACCCTTGCACGGGTGTGACTTGACCCTTTGCCTTGAGGACTCGAACACTTCGGTTTGAGTCATGCCTTGGAGAGGCGTGTAGACACGGTCACTTCGGGACTTCTTCCCTTGAGGCGGAGGAACCTTTTGTAATTCCCCTTGTCAATAGTGACGGCGTTGACCGAGGCCTCTTTTGTGGAGTTGGAAGCGGCCTTGTAGCGGTAAGTAGGAGTGGTCTTCTTAATCTCCTTGAGCAAGTCATCCATGCGTACCCCCGCCTCATACATTTGGGAGAAGTCGGAGTAGCAAGCCCCACTTAGGTGAGTGCGGAGATCAATCTTGAGACACTTGAGAAATATGTCCATTTGCTCTTTTGTGTTCGGCCTCTCAACAATTTCAGAGAGTTTGTCATTCCATCTCCTTGTGAAGTTGATGAAGGACTCATTGTCTCGTTGAGTAGTGTTCTCTAGCTCTTTCCTTGTGGGCCGGTGAGTGGTGTTGCCTTGGTATTGGTTCTTGAAGGCAAGCATGGCGGAGTCCCAATCAAGACGGACAGTGAGCTGGAGAGTAGCATACCAATTTTGCCGCCCCCTCGAGAGTGAGAGGAAAGCATTGAGCCATCACCTTGGTGGAGACCTTCTTTGGAACCATTGCCCAAATATAAGTCTCAATGTGAGCCATAGGACAAGAGTTGCCCTTGAATTTGCTTATGTCGGGCATCTTGAACTTATCGGGAAGAGCGGCCATAGTACTCATGAGGATGGATGATTGATAAAGGCTTGTGTCGGAACCTTTCCCCATGTTGAGCCCATTGAATTTTGGTCGATGTAGGCCATGATAGAATCCACCATTTTGGGCTCATTGTTCTCGGAGCTTGGTTCCCCCATTTTCTTGGTGCGGGTGTTGACATAAGGACTCTTGAACAAACCCTCGGTCCATTCGGATTCATCATCATTGTTCTTGTTCTTTCCCTTGGCAAGGTTGGTGAGCTTTTCTTTCATTAGCTCCATTTCGGCCTCGTGGGCCTCCCTTTGGCTGTCGAGGTGGGATTGCCAAATGTCGTCTTTGCTTTGTGCCTCTTTGTTAAGGGTGGAGACTTGCTCTTGGAGGAGTTGGACCATGGTTGAGAGCTGTTCGAGGGACATGGTGTTGCTGCTGCCGGTCATGGTTGATGTTGGAGCTGTTGGAGTGATCTCTTCACGGACTAACCGATTTGCTGAATCCCGGTAGACTTTGTAAGTACCAATTGAACCTATATTGCAGAAGAGTCCCTTGTCAGTCTTGAGTAACACTTGCGGTCCATGAAGAGGCTTAGAACACACAGTTGGGCACACGACTCGAACCACATAAGAAAGACTCTTTTTTTTTTTTATAAGTCGGAGGGAATGAATCCCTTTTGGGGTTTCTAAGAAAATAATGGAATCGTCACACTAGTATATAGACCATCTCGCGGTCCCATATACTCATCGGATTCCATCGCGCTTGTGAATCCTACATGTATCGGGATTAAACTAAATTAATGTAGTAAAGCATACATGCGGGGACGGATTTTTATTTTCGTCCAAAATAACCACTTTTTGGGGACGGATTTTTATTGCGTCCATTTCAACAAGTTGGCATGTATGATTTGAAGACATTAGTTTAGGGAAATCTCGGTACATGGAAACCGACTTGAGTCACGGAGTGTTAGACCCTAAACTAGAATTGTGTGGTTTGTGCTCGGCTTGAATATGAGGCTTAAAGGTCACCCCCGGCATGTAGTCTTGAACTACGCCACGGGCTGAGGTTTACCGCTTCGAAAGAGCCAAGGTCTGGTGGAGCTTGAAACTTTCTAGGACGGGCCTCGACGGGTTTGGGGTTGGACTTGTGCGACTCGATAGTAAGCAGTTCATAGGAATATGTGCATGTAGTGTGAGGTCTAACAAGTGACAAAAATCTTTTTTTGTTTATATATATATTTTTTTTTTTGAAAAGAAAGAAAAAAACACACAAAAACACATAAGCACATAAAATTACAACTCCCGAATCACCCGTGTGACCGGTAAATAAAACACAAAATTAGAACAGTCCGAGGGTTCAATTCTGTTCTGATGCAGGCAACTGTGCCCACACCCCACTGTTCTGCTCAGTCACTGAAACCTGTCTCTGTTCTAGAAACCAACCCAGAAGCGTGCGCCTCTGGGTGCTGATATGGGACGCGCGCGCATGTCGCAATGCTTATGGGAGGCGCGCGCTTCTGGGGCACACCTGTCAGAATGTCAGACTTTGGACTCAGGGGATTGCCCTGGCCCTATGTTCATATTGTAACCCCTGCAGAAGTGATTAGTGCAGAATAATAGAAGAAGAAGATGAAGAACATGAAGAAGTGGGCGATTCTGGTTCTTGATGCGGGATGCGCGCGCCTTAGGCTTAAAAGGCCAGACGCGCGCGCCTCCCCATCAGGAAACAGAATGCCCAGAAAAGATGTAGATTTCGATCAGAATGCAAGTTTAACCCTCAATACTCCCCAGCGGAGTCGCACTGTAGATACCCCGGGTGGAAAACCGCGGCTTTAGGCTCGAGCGCGCGGGTCGTCCTAGGATGTCTAACTTGTTTTTAGAGTCGCCACCTATGTTTTGAGGAACATAAGAAAACCTATTGATTGTAGCCTAAGTTTGATTACGAAAACAGAGATCTTTGTTTTGAGGTTCGGGGGTTAGGTTACGAGATGGGAAGTACCGAAACACCCATCTCGCTAGCTCTTCTCATTTTTTTCTTGCTCTTCCAATCAACTCTTCCGTCCCTTTTACCATGAAATAATTGGCAAAGGATTAGAAAAAATTTGCTTTTTGCTAGTCGTTGAATAATTTGCCAAAGATTAGAAAAAATTGCTTTTTGCTAGTCGTTTTTGTCTTTCTAGTAGCCCGAACGTTCTCAGTTCATATTTTGGGAATGCGGAAGGAAACCTGGAAGAAGGGTATCAATCATGCGTTTATCTCAACGAGTTTTCTAACTCTAGGTACGTAAGGTTGAATATCTCTCTTTCACGAGATTGAGAGGTTTCGCCGTTTTTTCTTCCACGAGATTTGAAAAATGGGCCTCTTTTAACTTAAGTTGGTCTTGCTTGATCAAAATCTACATGAATGAAAATGTTCTTCTTCTTCTTCTTTAAGTCATAAAAAGGGGATTTAAGATAGGATTTGGAATGTAGGAGATAACTCCTTAACCAACCTCAATGAGATGAGGTGATCATTAGAGTCATGTCCCAAATGATTTGGGTGATTGCACATTTGATAAAGTAAAAGAGAGAGAGAGATGAAGTAGAAAGAAAGGAAAAGATGGACTTTTACCTACAATTTGAAGAACTTCAAGTGTTGCTTGATGAGATCCTTGGAGAACCTTTAGAAAGTGATTCTTTGTCTAGTTTTCGATCCTTGAAAATGGAGGTAAAAGATATTTTTATAGGTGAAAGAAGGGTGTTTTGGTACCAAAACTCAGTCACAAGAAATCATTCCGGGCAAAATCTTGTAAATTGAGCAAGGGAGGGAATCCTGGCCAGAAATCTGCAACTGACGCCCAGAGGCGCGGCTTCCTGCTTTGGGGTGGGAGGCGCAGCGCGCCTGGCTCCTCCTGTCGGAGGCGCGCGACTCAGAGAAGGCAATTTTGACAGAATGGACTAAAAGTCAGCCCTGTCATTCAGTTTAGTCCCTGGACTTAACGAAGTCAGTCAGGAACTTAACGGAAGTGACAGAAACTAACGAGAAACACTTAAAATGGGGAGAAACCCAAAATCAAGTGTGCAATCGGGGTGAGCGGTCCAAGGCGGGTGTCTACACCCATTTTCATGTTCACACACTTGCTTGCACATTGCCCTGCCATTGAAATCTTTGTGTCGAATTCATCCGTTTTCTAGCAGTCATGCTGATGAAATTTCGTTGTTCCTTCTTTCCTTTCAGGAGTGGACCCGTCTGACAAAGAATCCTGGTAGGGCTCATGGTCCCATCTTTATATGGAAGAGGTTGCCTGAGAATGTTCGGGCCCGAGTTACAGGGACTCATTTTGGGCTTTTTGTCACCAACCTCCCAGCTTTGAAGAATGACCCCGATGTGGTCCAGGCATTGAGGGAAAGATTGTGGGACACCACCCACACCTTCCATTTACCCATGGGCGAGGTGACTATGATGCCTACCGATTTAACAGCTTTGATGGCTTGCCGTTCATAGGGATGCCTGTCCCTTTTGGTTTGAGAGGGTTGTTCGGACTCCGGACGAGTTACTGGCTTTGGTTGACTGCCGGTTCGAGGTCAAGAATTCTCGAGTGACATGGGGGCGAATCCGGGCCTATTTCGGCATCTTAGTGGCTGAGGCTCGAGGTGTTACTTCTGATCGGGTCGATGCCCGTGGCCCGTTGCTTTATTTGGTACCTATTATCCCATACTCTTTTATCACGCATGGATTTGACCAGCCGCTCGACCACTAGCTCGGTACGGGCTTCAGCTTGCTGTGGGAGGTATACCACTTACTGTCCCTTTTATATTCTCCTGCCTTGGTCATAACTGCCTTTTTCGTTGACTGTCATTAACTTTGCTTCTGCCTCTTGTCTACAGCTCTGGGCCTTGCTATCCTGAATCTGAGGGATTTCAAGATTGATAAGGAAGGCCAGCCTCAGTATCCGGACTGCGCACGATGGGCGTACAAGAAGAGGAATGTGAAGACTGGTACGAACCCCATTAGTCTTACTTCGGCCCGACGGCATTTGGACACCTTGAGGTCTGAGTCTGTTGCCTTCTCTTTGTATCCGTGGAGATCAGTTCAGCACTGGTTTGAGCATACTCTTATTTCTACCCGTTCTCGGATTTTGATGAGTTTGGGTGAGTGCATGGCTCTGTATTTGGGAGACAGAGTGTTCTGGCAGCATGGTATCCAGGTGACAGACTTTTACACCCCCCTCGTCCTGCAGTTCCAGGCGTTCCTCCTTTCTGCCCTCGTAATTGGAGGTCACTTTCAGAGGTCGATCGCGCGGCATACATGGCAGGGATTGATGCCGTCCCTCACATTCACTTGGATCAGGATTATGGCCTCTTCAGGGAGAACAACTTGATGCAGGCTTCATGTTTGCTGATCCGAGGAGATCACAGGCTGCTCCCACGACCTCCCGCTCGGTTTTATACTATCGGTGCCGGGTATTGCTTTGATCCTCCTTTGCCTCCTCCCTACTACACTTATTCAAACTTCGGGGTCTTTGAGGAGCAGAGGGAGATTGTTCCGCGGACATGTCTCCAGAGAGAGAGCCTCCTGCTCAGGCTGCTGTGGTATGTTTTTCTGACCATCTTTGCATTTCTCAGTTCCAGTCTTGTTTTCTGTCCCTGATGCAATTTTCTTTTCTGCCCCCCGTTGTAACAGGTACGGTAGATGCTTATAGGCACTTGGGCAGACATACAAAGGGATGAGGAGGAGCTCCGTCAGCTGGAGGAGAGGGTGCTAGAGCTGTGCATGGATTGTGCCTGCAATGACTAGAGATGTTGCTGGTGCTGTCTCTGGTGCTGCGAGAGGAGCTGCCCGAGGTGCTCGGGGCATGGGACGAGGCTGCAGGGATGCTGTACTGGATATTGATGAGGCTGTCTCTTCAGCGAGGCAGTCACTGAGCAGGAGTCTGAGCCGGGGAGGCAGTCAGAGCAGGGGTGGAGCCAGCCAGAGCAGAGGTGGTGCGAGTTCGTCTCGGCGGGTGCAGAAGAGGAGCCGGCATGAAATCAGAGTTGAGGAGTCTGAGTCTGAGGATGATGATGATGATGATGATGGTGAGGATGATGATGAGGAGACCGAGAGCGGCAGCAGGGGGTGAGCACAGTGCTGGTGATGATGTACCGAGCTATTGTGGCTGAGAGGATGAGGGATTGGAACACCTTTACTTTTGCCTATAATAACATTTAACATGTATTTACAATCCTAGTTATCTTACTACTCATTTTATGTTTTATTAGCGACTCGATCTAAGATGTCGCCTTGACAAACAAATGTGTGCCCAAAGAATGCTTGTTGTTGATGCTTGAACTCCTTTTCGCTGCGGATTTGATTTTGCTGCGGGTTGGATATGTTGAAGTGCTTGGGTTCTGTTCTGAACTGACAAGGGCTATTTCTGTCTGAACTGCTGTCAAAGGCGCGCACGGTGGGCCTTGCTTATGGGAGGCGCGCGCGTTGTGAAGCCTTGGTCGGAGGCGCGCGCTTCTGGCCTGCTGAATTACAGCCCCTTTCTTTTTCTGATCAGAATGTTCCAACAGCTATAATTTTGAACCATTTTCGACCAGAATGGTCACACAGCATTCTTCTGCAAACACTTTCTCCTCCTAAACCACAAAATTCTTGTCATAATGGCCCCAATGACTTTCTCTTTTGAAGTCAAGGTTTCCATCCCCGAGGGTGAGAAGTCCGTTCCAATGGTGAACGCCGTTCCAACTGTGGGGTCCGTCTCGATGGTGGAGAAGCGTCCGAGCATTTTGATCGTTTGGGAAGGCCCAATGACGATGTTGTTGACCCCGTGAGACCGGTGTTCATATTGGGTACTATAGACCCCGTCATTTCCCAAGAAGAAGAAAGGTAAGGGAAATTCCTCCCATGTGTGGAAGCGTCCCATGGTTGTCCCCGCTAAGGCTCCGCTTGATAAGGGCAATGGAAAGCCGTTGATGAAGCTCCGTCCCGTCCTAGCGTTTTCTCCCGTCTTGGCGGTCCCAAGAATGTCTGTCTCCATCCAAGAAGACTAAAGGGCATAACAAGAAGCAATGGGTTCCAAAACCTAAGAAAGATTAGATTTTTCTTTGTACCCCAAGAGATGGCAATTAAATTAGACCACTTTGTTTTAGGATTTAATGTTTTGATGTCTTTGTTGCTCAATAATCCGTTTGTAATGGCTTGAATAACTCATTGAATGAATAAAAATTGCATCTTGTTATTTGAAGTGAATTAGGTATTTTTGATATGTTTTAGACCGCACCCGAAGGTTGCCTACGTTCCTCCAGTTGGGAGGCTCAGGTCTCCGTAGTTCAAACAAACAAAGACATTTTTTTTTTGTGTGCACCCTGTTTTTTCATAGACCGCCTTTCGGGTTTTCAATCTAGCGGGCTTCTTTTTGCACGTGCTCTAATTTTTGCCTAGGCCGCCCTTGCGGGTTTCAACCTAGCGAGCGATTTTTTTTTATGGTCTTTTTATTAAGCATAGAACCTCTTGAGCTTGTCGAGGTTGACCTCCTTTGGTAGCTGGTCACCATCTAAATCCACGAGTCGGACTGCACCGCCGCTTAGTATCTTTTTGACCACGTACGGACCGATCCATCGGGGTCCCCATTTCCCCAGGGGATTCATGGCATTAGGAGGATTGTTCTTAAGACCAAATCTCCCACATTGATGTTTCGAGGCTTCACCTTTTTGTTGAAAGCTCTTGCTATCCTTTGCTGATACGCCCTTGTGCGTTCGAGTGCTCTTAGCCTTTTCTCGTCGAGTAAGGCTAGCTGTTCATATCGACTTTGCATCCAGCCGACCTCGTTGACTTGATTCTCGAGGAGGACCGTAGAAATGGGACTTCAAGTTCGATTGGGAGTACGGCTTTAGAACCATAGACTAATGCATAAGGAGTTTCCCCTGTTGCTGACCGTATTGATGTGCGGTAGCCCCACAATGCTAATGGTAGCTTCTCGGGCCAATCCTTCCTGTTGAGTCCATTTTCTTGGACGATGGTCTTATTTGCTGCTTCAACCGCGCCATTTGCTTGGGGACGGTAAGGAGATGACTTGTGCATGGTGATCTTGTATTCTACCAAAAGTGCATCCATTTCTTCTCAAAGTGAGAAGCGTTGTCGGAAATGATTTCATGAGGCACGCCCGTATCGGCACATGATATTAATCTTTACAAATTCGGCCACTTTCTTGGAGTTGAGGTCCGATAGGCTTGTGCTTCGACCCACTTTGTGAAGTAGTCGACGGCCACTAGGCGAATGACTGCCCATTGCTTCCGGCAGGATGGACTTTACCGATGATGTCTATCCCCAACAAGAGAAAGGCCAAGGTGTGACCATGTTGTAAAGTTGCGAGGGTGGAGCATGTTGCAGATTAGCATGGAATTGGCACTTGGCACACCTTTTGACTTTCTCGATATAGTCTCGTTCCATAGTGCTCCAATAGTACCATGCGGAGTATCTTCTTGACTAGCATAAACCCATTCATGTGGGGTCCACACGCTCCTTCGTGCACTTCACACATTATCTCTTGAGCTTCGGCCTCATTGGCGCATACGAGATTGATCCCGTCGTGGGCCTTTTATAGACTCGGTCCCCAATCAGTACGTACCGAGAGGCTAGCCTTTGCAGAGCCGCTTTGAGACTTCTTATTGCTATTCTCGGGATAAGTGCCATCTTTGAGGAAAATTCATGATATCCGAATACACACGGAGAGTTTGTTTGAACCTCGTTTGATCTCGATACTCATGCAGTACGCCGGCCGTTCCTTCGGGCAATTTTAAAAGGCTTCACAATTTCCCTTTGGGCATTCGACGAATGAAGCTATGGTGGCCAGTGCATCGGCGAAGAGATTTTTATCCTTGGCAGGTAGTGAAAGTGATCTCTTGGAATTGTTCAAGCCAATTCTTCAGGTGCTGACCATACTTGTTGGGTTTCGTAGTACATGCGCAGCGGAATTTAGCATTAAATTTTTTTAACCAAAGCCCATAGATCGTTCATATGATTAAATCAATACAATAACATGAATATAGGATAAAACTAACCCTTGATGCTATTAAATTTTCTCTTGGTCTTTGTGGAGATTTGAAGACTGATCACGATCACAAAGCTTGAACACGAACTTTGAAGATGATGATTTTCACCCTCTAGCGGTATCCACACTTCGAACGAATATCAAAGGAACTTCTTTGATCTTGGTTGCCTAGACCAAATTGTGAAACACATTTTCACAATGAATTTGAACTATATGGAATTTTCTCTCTTGTGTATTATTTTGTTCTTTGACAAGGATGTCTTAGAACAAAGTAAAACCTCTCTCAAACTCTTTTGAGACTCACAAAAAGGCTATCTTCTGAAGTTCTGGCTGAAATCCTCCTTTTATACACAAGCAAGACCTATTCCAATAGGGAAACTTGTGTCAAAAGACATTCCAATCGAATTAGGAAAGTGCCAGCCGACAGTACTGTGCGGCCGCCCAGAATACACTGTGCGGTCGCACATTTATCTGAAAACAAACTGGTACAAAATTTGGGCTAAGTGTGCGGCCGCCCAGTCCACACTGTGCGGTCGCCCACTTCCCAGAATGTCCAGAAATTTTCAAAATTCCAATTAGTCCTTTTAAAGATTCGTTCTATTGTGTGTGACCCTCTAGGATTATACTAAGTTGGCAATTGGTTAACATGAAACCATAAGATATGATTAGGTTCTAGCAAACCGTCACACCTACCCAAATAGATAACTAGATACAAGTTCGCATTCCTTTAGAATATGTCATAATCCCTTTGTCCACGATGTCATTGAACACAAGTCATGGCAAACAGTCAACTTGTTTTGTTCAATACTTTCTCGATTCCGAATATGTGATAATCCAAATGAATTAGATCCAATCAATTCATTTGAGTCGGCCGAACATTTCATCAACATCATTCCTACGAGAGGCCCAAGCTTGACATCTCCCGTAGAGGGACAAATCCATTTAGCTTATTATTCTTCCCTACGTGAATCCGACCATGACAATCATACCCTTTATAACTACCCGGTTAAAGGTGCGTTTGAATATGTCAAACATAATCCTCATCAAGTGGAAGACTATAATAACTTCATGTCTAAGGATTCTAATGACATAACTAATATGAGATATATGTTCGACATAGACCATGACATAAATCTCATACAGCGGGTCATGTCCAGTACCTTGTCCAAACAAATACCCATAAATCTAACATGATCATCCCATGATCATTTAGCCTTTATACTAGTGCTTAACGAGTACTAGGGACGCGAGATTATTATAAGTAAACATGAACAACAATAATATCAAGCATCTCTTTATTGATATGAAATAAATGATAACAATTACAACGTTTATCAACGTGCCTAGGGCACCACTACCAACAATACAGTTGGAGGGCGGGTCTTAGATTCGCCATTTACCCGATGCTGATTGATAAGGAGCAAAGAGTCGCGAATACTTCTAGTTCCGTGACGTTTCTTTCGAGATCTGCTTCGAGCCCTGCTATGCATGCTTCATACCCGGCAATGTTGTTGGTAGCTTCGAATTCCAGACGGATGGCAATGGGAGTGTAGATGTCTTTTGGATCGACAAGCAATACTCCTATACCAAAACGTGTTTATTGGCGGCGCCATTGAAAAAAAGTTGCCACTTATTTTCCTCGGTTGCAGTACAAATTAAATGCTCGTTTGGGGAACTGTACGTCTTCCCCTTCACTTCGTCACACGGGAATTCGCAAGCTGGTCACTGAACACTTCCCCCTGACGGATTTTAGTGTGACGTAAGTGATATCATAGCCGGCGAGCATGAAGTACCATTTGGCTATTCTTGTTGATATGAAAGGCTTCTCGAAGATGTAGCGGAGCGGGTCTACCTTTGCTACTAGCTTGATCGAAAAAGCTTCCATATAGTGTTTGAGCTTTTGAGTAATCCAAACCAATGCTGCACATGACTTCTCTAAGACAGAGTAGTTCTTTTTCGCCTCCTTGGAATCGGCGACTGACAAAATAAATGGCATTCTCCTTGTGGAATCTCATTGCTCTTGTGCTAACATAGCCCCTAGGCTTCATCATTGACAGTGAGATAGAGCAAAAGAGGCTTCTCTTTGTGCGACGGAACTAGAACAGGAGAGAACATCAAGTAATGCTTCACTTGGTCGAAGCTTCTTGGCAGAAGCGCGTCGGTCCAATTCTAGAGCCACATTCTTCTTAAGTAGATTGAAAAATAGCTCGCAAGGAAGTGAGTTGGTGCACAAACGACTGATGTATTGCAGTCTGCCCATGAAACCTTTGATCTCTTTCTGCGTCTTGGAGGAGGCATGTCAATGATTCCCTTGATTTGGAGGGATCTACTTCAATCCCCTTTTAGTGACCATATAACCAAGACTTTGCCTCGGATAACCCCGAACGTGCACTTTGCAGGGTTGAGCCTTATCTTGTGTTGACGAAGCCTTTCGAAGAACTTGCGGAGATCGATTAAATGTTGACCATCCGGTCCCTTTGGAGTGAATGATCATGTCGTTCACATAGACCTCGATTTCTTTGTGAATCATATCGTGGAACAAGTCTGTGACGGCTCTTTGGTAGGAATCCCCAGCGTTCTTAACCCGAACGGCATGACTGTGTAGCAGAAGGTTCCCCACGGTGTTGTGAAGGCTGTCTTATGTTGATCTTCCTGGCCATGAGAATCTGATTGTACCCAGCAAACCCATCCAGAATGAGCGAACTCGTAGGCAGCAGTGGAGTCGACCAGCATGTCGATGTTAGGGATGGAAAATCATCTTTCGGGGAAGCTTTGTTCAAATCCCGGAAGTCAACACAACTCGAACCTTGCCGTTTGCCTTTCTGACTGTCACGATGTTGGCTAACCATGTCGGATACTCGATAACTTGATGAAACCATACTGAGGAGCTTCTCGATCTCTTCTTTGACTTGCAGAGACCATTCTGGCTTGATCTTTCTGAGCTTCTGTTTTACCGGCTTGGCATCTTCTCTGATCGGAATTCTGTGCTCCGCTACCTTTCTGTCCAAACCCGGCATGTCTTTGTATGACCATGCGAACACATCCACGAACTCCCATAGTAGTGCAGTCAATCTGTCTCTGTCGTCCCCTTGAAGAAGCTTCCGATCTTAGTTTCTCTTGGCTCTTTATCGGTACCCAGATTAACAACATGCAATTCTTTGTCAGCCCTGGACCATTTTCACCACGACTACGGACCTGTTGAGCAAGTTCATTTAAGTATGTTGTGTTTTCGTGGTCTATTTCATCATAATTGAATCGTTATTATCTTGTTCATTAAGTTCGTTATTAGTTAATTCATCATTTATGATACAATCTCAGGGTACTCAGAAATATCAAATTTTTCATTGGCAAAGAAAGGAAACACACGCTCGGCTATGCCTCCATATCCTCTTGGGTGAGGGTATTAGAGACACTCTCGGACTCAAAAGTAAGTGTGAGCCGCTCTTCCTTTGTTGCTGTGCGGGGTATGCAACCCATTTCTTGGACTAAGAATTCCTTGGATACCACGGGCTTCGTGGAATACCAATTGTTGATCGGCTCGGAGCTTGGCGGATCTCACTGATAGTCTCATTCATGATGACGGTGTCATGGATGGCATTGACTTGGCATTCATTCATTATGGCAAGCTCTTCGAACATGGAGGCTAAATCTGTCGGTCTTCCCCCACGATGATTTCTGTCTCGGACTCTATAGTCACCTTCTTCCCCACCATTCACGGGCGACATAGGAGTTGGTTCCCTTCGGATTTCTGGATCTCACAATCGGAGAAGATTTCGAGACCGGGCTTTTTGACACCCTTATTGTTAACTCCATGGCTCGGGAAAGATCATGTATGGAACGTCTCCCCTTGGCGGACAAAATAGCCATTCAACGTCTTGCGGTAAGGCTTAGATTAGGGACCTCATAACGACGGCCTTCTTTACGAGCTCGGGCCTTTCATCTTGATCGCTTGCTCTTGTTTCAAGTCTTCTCTGGAAGGCTCGTACCCCAAACCGAATGTGTTCTTGACAAATGGGACTTGCACAGGATGTAGGATTCCTTGTTGATATTTCCTAGGCCTAAACCAGGGAAGTATTCCATATTCCTCATCATGCGGAGGACTTTGTGATTGCTGGGGGTCCATGATCCGTTCCCACTTCTTTGTCAATAGCGTTGATTGAGACGCCGGAGAGAGTGGATTCTGGTAAACCATGCTGAACTTGGTGGACGGGCTCACCTTTTCTGTGGATAGTGACGTTTTCAGCCATGACGGTAACTATTTCATCACCATTTCAGATCTTGACACATTGATGGAGAGTAGATGGGACGGCATTAGAACTGTGAATCCATGGTCGACCCAAAAGCAAGTTGAACGAGGCCGGGATGTCAAGCACTTGGAATGGAACGGACATGACCATGCTCCCAAAACTCAATGTCTATTTCGATCATGCCCATGACTGTACGGGCGGTGCTGTCATAACCTCGAATTACTTGAGTAAGAAGGCTTCAATCGGATCCTTAAGCCCCAGTATGCCCATGATTCTGCCAGGCATGAGGTTGAGTGCAGAACCACCGTCCACTAAGACTCTTGAGATGGGCCTCCCCTTGCTCGTACCTTGAAGAAAATAGCCTCGTTGTGGTCGGAACCAAATGGTGAAGGTCCATATCGGCAAAGGTGATGACGTTGCCAAAATGAATGTGACCGATCATTGCCGTGAGGTCCTCGGGAGTAGTATCAGGAGAAATTGATGTATCATCGAGATTGTGGATGACAAGATCTCGATGTTCTTTGAGGATGCGATGAGGTCCAAATAGAGATGTTTTTGACTGAGTTCTTGAGTTGGACAAGTAGAGGGTCTTCGGGAGTGTCGCGAGCTTGCGGCCTTTGAGAAGAGGAGCTTGGGCGGAAGTGGAAGGGTTGCTTGCTATGACTCGACCGGATCGAGTTAGCATGTTGACGTTCCCATCTTGCTTCTTTCCTATTCTCTAGTACTTCCCTCATTACCTCATCGTAAGTCACAACATAACAAGAATTATCAAGTTTATTCATAACATTGGGGCCCCCATTCACAATTGGGATTGATGGGTGTCCCCTCGGGTTCTCCTATCTCTATTACATTGACATGTTCGCCATAGTCACTAAAAATTCTCTCTTGTCTATGAGATCTTGATGACATTGCGGAGAACAAAGCATTCCTCGGTGGTGTGGCCACTATATTGGTGGTAGCCACAATATTTGTGGTGAGCATGATTGGGGTTGACCGTCTTGGGTTGGTACCCTTGTACGGGTGTGACTTGACCCTTGCTTGAGGACTTCGAAAGCTTCGGTTTGAGTCATGCCTTGGGAGAGCGTGTAGACACGGTCATTTCGAGACTTCTTCCCTTGGGTGGAGGACCTTTTTGTAATTCCCCTTGTCGACAGTGACGGCGTTGACCGAGGCCTCTTTTGTGGAGTGGAAGCGGCCTTGTAGCGGTAGCTAGGAGCACTTTCTTGACTTCCTTGAGCAACTCGTCCATTCGAAACCCCCGCCTCATACATTTGGGAGAAATCCGCATAGCAAGCCCCACTTAGGTGGGTGCGGAGATCAATTTTGAGACATTTGAGAAAGATGTCCATTTGCTCCTTGGTATTTGGCCTTCCACAATCTCAGAGAGTTTATCATTCCATCTCTTGTGAAGTCGATGAAGGACTCGTGGTCTCGTTGAGTAGTGTCTCTAGCTCTTTTCTTGTGGGCCGGTAAGTGGTGTTGCCTTGGTATTGGTCTTGAAGGCAAGCATGGCGGAGTCCCAATCAAGATGGACAGTGAGCGGGAGATAGCATACCAATCTTTTGCCGCCCCCTCGAGAGTGAGAGGAAAGCATTGAGCCATCACCTTGGGGGAGACCTTCTTGGAACCATTGCCCAAATATAGTCTCAATGTGAGAGCCATAGGAAAGAGTTGGCCTTGAATTTGCTTATGTCGGGCATCTTGAACTTATTAGGAAGAGCGTCCATAGTACTCATGAGGATGGATGATTGATAAAGGCTTGTGTCGGAGCTTTTCCCCATGTGGAGCCCATGAATTTTTGGTCGATGTAGGCCATGATAGAAATCCACCATTTTGGGCTCATTGTTCTCGGAACTTGGCTCTCCCACTTTCTTGGTGCGGGTGTTGACATAAGGACTTTTGAACAAACCTTCGGTCCATTCGATTCGTCATCGTCATTTTTGCTCTTCCCCTTGGCAAGATTAGTGAGCTTTTCTTTCATTAGCTCCATATTCGGCCTCGTGGGCCTCCCTTTGGCTGTCGATGGGGGATTGCCAAATGTCGTTATTTGCTTTGTGCCTCCTTATTAAGAGTGGAGACTTTCTCTTGGAGGATTTGGACCATGGTTTGCGAGTTGCTCGAGAGTCATGGTATTGTTGGTGTTGGAGCCGCCGGCCATTGTTGATGTAGGAGCTGTTGGAGTGATCTCTTCACAGACTAACCGATTTGCCGAATCCGGTAGACTCTGTAAGTACCAATTGAACCTATATTGCAGAAGAGGCCTCTTGTCAGTCTGAGTAACACTTGCCGTCCACGAAGAGGCTTAGAACAACACAGAACTTGGGCACACGACTCGAACCACATAAGAAAGACTCCTTTTTTTTTTTATAAGTCGGAGGGAATGGATCCCTTTTGGGGTTTCTAAGAAAAAATAATGGAATCGTCACACTAGTATATAGACCATCTCGCGGTCCCATATACTCATCGGATTCCATCGCGTTTGTGAATCCTACATGTATCGGGATTAAACTAAATTAATGTAGTAAAGCATACATGCGGGGCACGATTTTTATTTTCGTCCAAAATAACCACTTTGGAGATGGATTTTTATTGCGTCCGTTTTCAACAAGTGGCATGTATGATTTGAAGACATTAGTTTAGGGAAATCTCGTTACATGGAAACCGACTTGAGTCACGGAGTGTTAGACCCTAACTAGAATGTGTGGCTTGTGCTCGGCTTGAATATGAGGCTCAAAGGTCACCCCCGGCATGTAGTCATGAACTACGCTACGGGCTGAGGTTTACCGCTTCGAAAGAGCCAAGTCGAGTGGAGCTTGAAACTTTCTAGGACGGGCCTCGACGGGTTTGGGGTTGGACTTGTGCGACTCGATAGTGAGCAATTCATAGGAATATGTGAATGTAGTGTGAGGTCTAACAGGTGACAAATATTTTATATATTTTTTAAAAAGAAATAAAAAATAAAAAAATAAATAAGCACATAATTACAACTTTCGAATCACCGTGTGACCGATAAAATAGAACATAAATTAAAACAGTCCGAAGTTCAGAATAACCACTGATGCAGGCAACTGTGCCCACACCCCCATCATACTGCTCTGTTCTGAGACATGTTTCTGTTCTGGGAACCAACCCAGAAGCGTGCGCCTCTGAGTTGTTGATACGAGACGCGCGCGCATGGCGCGATGCTATTGGAGGCGCGCGCTTCTGGGCACACCTGTCAGATTGTCAGATTTGGACTCAGGGGATTGCCCTGGTCCTATGTGTATATTGTAACCCCTGCAGAAATGATTAGTGGAGAAAGCAGAAGAAGAAGATGAAGAACATGAAGAAAGCGGACGATTCTGGTCCTTGATGCGGGATGCGCGCGCCTTAGGCTGAAGAGGCAGAAGCGCGCGCCTCCCCATCAGGAGTCAGAATGCCCAGAAAAGATGTGGATTTTGATCAGAATGCAAGTTTAACCCTCAAACGTCCCCAGCGAGTCGCCACTGTAGATACCCCGGGGGAACCACGGCTTGGCTAGAGCGCGTGAGTTACCCTAGGATGTCTAACTTGTTTTTAGAGTCGCCACCTATGTTTTGAGGAACAAAGAAAAACCTATTGATGATAGCCTAAGTTTGATTACGAAACAGAGATTCTTGTTTTGAGGTTCGGGGGGTTAGGTTACGAGATGGGAAGTACCGAAACACCCATCTCGCCCAACTAAAGTTGGTCTTGCTTGATCAAAATCTACATGAATGATAACGTTTTCTTCTTCTTCTTTAAATCATGAAAGGGGTTTAAAAAGAGTTTGGAATCTAGGAGATAACTCTTTAACGACCTCAATGAGATGAGTGATCATTAGAGTCATGTCCCAAAATGATTTGGGTGATTGCACTTGATAAAACAAAAAGAAAGAGAAAAGAGATGAAGTTAGAAGAGGAAAGAAATAACTTTACCTAGACTTCAAGAGACTTCAAACACTTCTTGATGAATTCTTTAGAGAAATCCTTTGGAAATGTTTGTAAGTGTGAAATTTTATGTCTTATGAGAATGTAAGATTGAGAGCCAAGGTCCTTGAAAATGGAGGTAAAGGGGGGGTTTTTATAGGTGAAAGAGAGATGTTTTGGTGCAAAAACTCAGTCACAAGAAATCTTTCCCGGGCAAAATCCTGTAAATGAGCAAGGAGAGAATCCTGGCCAGAAATCTGTAACCCGACGCCCAGAGGCGCGCGCTTCCTGCTTTTGGGGCGGGAGGACGCGTGCGTCTGGATCCTCCTGTCGGAGGCGCGCGACTCAGAGAAGGCGATTTTGACAGAATGGACTAGAAAGTCAGCCCTGTTATTCAGTTTAGTCCCTGGACTTAACGAAGTCAGTCAGGAACTTAACGGAAGTGACAGAAACTAACGAGAAACACTTAAAATGGGGGAGAAACACAAGATCAAA